>CALSCP010000774.1:50608-63752 GCA_943704425.1 Ministeria vibrans ATCC 50519 | reverse complement strand
TTTTTTTTTTTTTTTTTTTGTTGTGTCAAACTTGTATGACTGCCGTTGCGAGTATGTGCCGCTTGATGTGTCTTTCTGTGTGCATGGAGTCTCTACATTGTGCCATGCGATGGTGGTAGCGGGAAGAGGGAGGGAGAGAGGTGCAGGAACAAGGTCACTTGGGTGACTTGTTTGCTCGCGCGCGCTCTGTTGCTTTGGGAGGTGGAGTTGTAGAGCTCGCTTTGAACTTACCTCTCTATTTTTATTGTAGGCGCTGGAGAGTCTGGCAAGAGTACCATTGTCAAGCAAATGCGTATTATTCACGGCGAAAGCTACACAGAGAAAGATCGCGCGGAGTTTCGCAGCATCATCTATGACAACACGCTGAAGAGCATGAAGACACTTGTGCAGCACGTTGAGAAGGTTACAGAGCCGGGCGTCATTGAGGATACCAACAAGGTTAGAAAAAGCAAGAGAACGCGAGGCAACCGAACGAAGAGATTGAGAATGAGAACGAGAGAGAGACAGAGTGGCAGAGAGAGACAGAGTGGCAGAGAGAGACAGAGTGGCAGAGTGGCAGAGAGAGACAGAGTGGCAGAGAGAGACAGAGTGGTAGAGAGAGAGAGAGAGAGAGAGAGAGAGAGAGAGAGAGTAGAGAGAGAGGAGGGAGAAAGAAACAAAGTGATAGAGAGAGAGAGAGGGAAGGAGAAACAAAGTGATAGAGAGAGATAAACAAAGTGATAGAGAGAGATAAACAAAGTGACAGAGAGTCGAGTTTGCGTAACTTGGTATATTTTGTAGGCCGCTGCCGAGTTGCTTTTGTCGTATGCACCCCAACCTGGCATGAAGGTGGAATTAGCACCGTATTCGCAGGCCATTGTGAGCTTGTGGGCCGACTCAGGAGTCCAGGTACCAACGAACCACCACAAAGAGATCGAGAGGGAGAGATGATTAATTGTTGGATTTATTCGTAGAGAGCATATAAGCAACGCAACCAGTTCCAGCTTAACGATTCAGCAAAATAGTACGCGGACTCATCAAGTGGTTTGTCGTTTTTAACCCTTTTTTTTCTCGCAACACAGCTACTTTGAGAGAATTGAAGCACTGTCGACCGGCGACTACATGCCGACGCTGCAAGACATTTTGCGGTCGCGCGTGGCCACGACGGGTATTGTCGAGTACAAGTTCCACACAGACAACGTCGTCTTCCGCATGGTCGACGTGGGCGGCCAGCGGTCGGAACGAAGGAAATGGATCCATTGTTTTGAAGGGGTCACGTCAATCCTCTTTGTGGTGGGCACGTCGGGCTACGACACAATGCTCTTTGAAGATAACACAACGGTAGACAATCATGTTTTGGACTCTCTTTTGATTGACATGTCGTTTTTTTTGTTTTGTTTGTCTTGTAGAACCGAATGGAGGAGTCGCTTGACCTCTTTGACACGATTGTAAACTACCAGTGGTTCGAGGAGACCAGCATGATTCTCTTCCTCAACAAGAAAGATCTGCTTCTTGAAAAACTCCAAAACTCACCGCTCGTCAACTACTTCCCAGACTACGAAGGTACTAAACAATGATAATTATGACTTTATTTTTTTCCTGGTACAGAACATGACTTAACTATGTTTGTATCCTTCTTCATAGGGGACGCGACGAGTGTTGAAGACGCACTCAACTTCTTCCAGGACCTCTTCCGAAAGAAACCACGAAACAAAGAGAAGGTAACAAAATAAAAATGAGAATAATATAATAATAATTCTTATAATTATAACTATAATACTATTATTTTTATATTTGTGTGTCAATCTACTGAGTGTCTACTTGTGCATCCTAGGCGGTCTACTTCCACCCGACGTGCGCAACAGACACAAGCCAAGTCGAGGTTGTCTTCTCGGCCGTCAAGGACACGGTCCTCAACAACAACTTGAGGACCTTTGGTCTCGTGTAAAACTTGCGCCTTTTTTCACTCTCACACACAAACACACACACACCACATTCTCTATCACATCTCCTCTTTTCTATCTTATTTGTTTTCTTTCTCTCTTTTGTCGACTCCCTTCTTTTTGATCTCCTTATTCTTGTTTTTTGTCGCTGTTTCGACCCGTCGTTTTTAATTCCCTTTTTATTTTTTTTTACGTTTGTAAGCGCGATTTGAAGCCAAAAAAAAATAAAAACAAAAAATTCCATTCCGTCTTTTCACGAAAGTCGTCATACAACTGAGTCACGAACCCGAGTGTCTATGGGCTTCTTTTGATAGGTCTGGGACAGGTGCAGAGGTGCTGCTGCCGCCGCGTTGCAACGCACTCATCACAGCCACCACCTGTATCCACCGAGGCATAATGAGCTCAGCCTTCGCTCGGTTCAACAGTCCCGTCGGTTGCAATATACATTCCTGTGTTGCGCGTGCGCAGCCGTCCCACAACCCCAACAGCAGCAACAACTGCAACAACCACCGCTGGTCACGGAGAGCCCAGAACACTTCCTGCCCCACTGTGCTCACCCAGCGGTGTACCGACACCGACACGACTTACTGGTCGGCAGACCCTTGCCGAGGACCAACGACATACACTATGGAGCACTTTGTTCAGTGAGTGACACACACACACACACACACACACTTCAGTGCCCCGGTATTTGACTGAGTGACTGTGGAAGCAAAATCGCGGAAATTTAAAAATTCCAAAATTGACTTGATAGCGTATGGTCTCTAGAGTACAGCGCTCAACTTTCTATTTATTTTCCTTTAATGTATTCTTCTTCTATTTATTTTCCTTTTTACTGCTCCACTTATGCGCTGGCTACACCTCACTGGCGTTCATGCACCTTGCCGTGTTAATCATACAGGATGTGTCTTGGGTGAAAAGGTACTACAAACAATGAAGTTTTGCTCAACCAATGTATAAACGCAGATTTACTTCTACGCCGGCGTTGATGGGCAACGAGAGATCCACCAGAGTGTATTCACACTGTGTCTTCGCACTGGCGAGCTCGAAGACATCCCGACAACGACACGAACGGACGATTTGCCAGCGGGATTTCCACATCAAAGGCACTGAGAATTTCACAGTTTTGCTCGTCTAACGCCGCTTTGTAGGTACGGCCACTCCATGGCTGTGTATAAGCACTATTTGGTGGTGCTAGGGGGGCGTGATGGGCCTAAGGAGTGGAATGGCCTGGCTGTGCTCGACACTCAAACGCGCGAATGGTTTCGACCGGTCGAGCTGGGATTGATCGTCCCCCATCTCGACGGACACTCGGCCGTCGTGCTGCGTGACGGACAAATGCATATTTTTGGCGGATACGAATCGGCGCGGCGGATGGTGGGCTCGTCGCATTTTGTGTGTGACTTGCGTGAGCTGCCTGAGTGTGTGACATTTCGGCGTCTCGCGTCGCCTCAGCCGCCCATGGCTACGCGGGCAGGTGTGTCACTCCCGGTAGGTCGCGACTATCATGGAGTAGCACGGGTGAGCCCAACACAGTTTGTCGTGGTCGGCGGCCGAGGCTTCCGACCGTTCTTGGGCGAATTTGCTCATGCGGACGTGTGGGCGTACTCGGCGGAAGCGGAAGCGTTCCATCGTGTGACCCTCAGGCCGGACCAGCCTTCTCTGGAAAATCTTCCCAACGAGCTGCACTGCCGCTCTCTGGCGGCTGTCGCTTTAGGACCTCTGCATGTTCTACTCTTTGGTGGTGTCAATAGGGAACAACACTACAATCGAGTGATCGAGCTACTCTTTGACGACACCTCGCTCGAGACGGCTCGTGTGAGGGTTCCCACCGTTGCTGGAAATTCGCCGCTTGGGCGTCGTCGCCACACGGCATCGCTTGTCCTTGACAACGCCTTTGTCCTAGTCTATGGTGGTTCGCGTCACTTTGACGAAGACATCCTGGGTCCTCGGCCCAACCCGGCTCCCTTTGTCAACCTAGACTTCCCCGACATGGCTTTGCTCGACGTCCGCCCAACCCTTGCCTCACTCGCGGCGACCGCTGCTGCCTCTGCTCGTCTGCCCACCGATCCAGTATTAATGCATCTCCAACCCTATGCGTTTCTAAATGGTAGTCGAGCCGCCCCAATGCCCTGCGAAGCAGACCAAGAGGCCGAACTTGCAAAGGTACAGGCAGCACGTCCTCCTGACGACAACGACAACGTATGAATCAATGTAATAACAAAAAGATGATCAAATGTATAAAAGTAAAGTTTACCCACGAAAATGAAAATGTTATACAACAAAGAGTAATACAATGTTTCCGCCATAGGCTAGCTCGAGATTATATATTTATTATTCGATTCTTTTAGGCTTGTATATATTATATAAGGTTGTTCGCTTTAGTTTATGATGAATTATTATAGATTTATTTCAGTTTGAGACTTCAGTCTTCACATTCATTCGTTCTCATCATGACACTGATTGCTACCTTACGACGCGTTGCACATAGACTATCGCCTGTGCTACTATCGCGCGCGTCTCGTGGCGCTCTTGCGACCTCGGTGGGGGTTTTGGCCTACACATACACCGCGACAACAATGACGAGTGCACATCAATCTTCCCCTGTCGTGTCCCCCCGAAGCTGCCTTGAGGTTGGGTCGAAGAATCTTGTTGTCGCTGCCAACGTCGACCACGGCGGTGAGTCCAGCGAGAAGCCTTTCTTGCAGGTAGGCATCGGAGAGGGTTCACATTAAATCAATGTACGAGCTTGACTGTAGGCAACGCGGCTCCATTCGAGCTTCAGGCTTAATCATTGCGTCTGGCGGCTGGGTTATTTCATTCGCAAGGCCGAACAGGTGATGGTGGAATACACGAAAGTGGAAGAGACACCCGAGGATTGGTCTGAGGTGCTCTCGTCAATTGTGCACGAAAACACCACAGTCAATGTGAGTGCTCACATGCGCTCCATGCATGCCACAGCGATGGCACTCGCCCGCGTCAAGTACTGGCGCGTGCTACTGGACCACAGCGACGAGGTTGTGCCCGATGTAATATTCGAATACGCACTGGAGGCCGATGAAGACGACCGTGAAGATTACTTTCTCTTCCGCCTTGTCAACCTTCGCGATTCCATGGTTGTGTTTTCATACGCAAAACGTGGCACCCAGAAGGTAGACGAAAGCATAAAATAAAAAAAGGGGGGAGGGGAGGCAAGCGCCCTTGTTATAATAATCATTATTGTTCCCTCTCTGGCACACAAAATGAGTGTAGGGAGGCGACGCAGTGAGCGACTCGGAACGCGCACTGTGGTGTAACACACTCGCTCAGTTGCCACTGGTGGAGACAGACGGAGAACTCGCTCCTGTTACTTCTCCACCTCGCATGCAAGCAAAGACTGAGTGAGACGGGGGTGCAGCGAGGAGATGCCCAATGTAATTATGTAATTAATAATGATAATTGTTATTAGAAGAATAATAATACAACCCATTTATTAATGATACAGTCACCACACAAGACACAGCCAGACCGCCAATAGTAATAATTTTATATTATTATAAGCCCTTTAAAGTATTTTCATAAGACCCTAAAATATATTGAATATTCTTTGTTCTTCAATTTTCCTTCATCTCTCTTTGTCTCTGTCTCTGTCTCTGTCTCTCTCTCTGTCTCTCTCCACCTCGTCTTTTGCCTTTTACACATATTTTCACTCTTGTAATTTGTAAAACTGAAACACTGCTGGCCACTGTATCTCTTTCTTACGCCTGAGAAGTTATACCGACTACAAAGTCTTGCTGTTAGAAGTGTTTACTCAGTACCAAATATGAGTATACGTCGCGTGGTCTGTGTGCATATACGTCTCTACGGAGTAGAGGCTTAGTGACACCACGCTGCCACGGAGTTTTTCGGAGAAATTCTCCGGTTCTCCATTAATTTATTATTATCATTATTTATACAGATACTTTACTTTTATTACATGGATTACTTTTTTTACGTCTTCTTTTCGGACGGAGGGCTAGCCTCGGGCAATCGTGTAAGAGCGGCGCAGTACGCAAGAAGTTCCTCAGTGCGCTCGACCATCGACTTGCCGTACGTGTCCACTTGCTCCTGCAGTCGGCGGCGCTGATACGAGTCCTCGGCGCGCAGGTGCAGCAGTGTCTGCAGCTCACTGTGCGCCGATGCAACCAAATCCAGCTCGTCCTGCAACTCAGTAATCTTCTCTGTCATCTTTTGTCGTCGCCGCTCCACCGGTAGATCGGCAAAAAAGTTGCTCTCAATGTCGGCTCCAAGATCACTAAAATAATGTAAGTATGAGAATCTATTATTATTATTACTACTATTATTATTATTATTAATCTCTTTACGCTCCCGAATCCACTACGAGTGTGGGTAGTTTTGCATCGCCAAAGAGTTCCTTGATCGGCACGACAGGACACGCGGCGGAGTTGTCGCCAAAGGCGCGTCGTGGACCCTGGCATGCGTGCTCGCGCAGACACTCGCGAACACACTTTTGGTGGCAAATGAACCCACACGACTCTGCTCATTTTAATAATCGGGACATTAAAAATGCATCTTTCTTTTTCCTGCTTTCGTTTCTCTTACCGCACTTAAGACCTTTGAAGGTCCACAGTTTGCTGTCGCAGTAGGCACAGGTGACCTTTGCGTCAAAGTGTGCAACCACAAAGCGATGCCAATTCCTTGTTGGTGTGTTGTGTGAGGTTGAGGAGTGGGCGGAGGGCGAAGGAGAGACGGGGCGAGGGGGTGTCTTGGGGTGCGCTGAGAGTGGCGTTGTGCGGAGTTCCGTGTCAACGGCGGTGCTTGGTTGCTCAGATGTTAGATTTGGGGAGGACGACGACGGTGTGGTGGTGGTGGTGGTGGTGGTGGTGAGCTGCGGGGCGACGGAGAGGGACGACGAGGAGTGCTGAAGTTGCTCTTGAAGCTGAGACTGGTGGACGGTCACGTTGGTCCAGCCACTGAGCGATCCACGATCCGAAGTGCTGTCAGACACTGATTTGGTTGGTGTGCCGGCACGTCCCTCTTGGTCTGACTCGTTCAAGTCCCAGTCTGCCTCGCGTTGGGCCGCAAGTGCACCACTGTCGTGCGCTAACGACACAGAAGACGCTGCTGCCAATGGTTGTATCGTCTTGCTTGAGTCGGCGCTGGTGTCCACCAAAGCGCTCTTGCCACCGCTACTGCTGCTGCTGATAATGTTGTGGTTGTTGTTTGATGATGATGATGATGATGATGATGATGATTGGACCACGTAGCAAAACTCCATGACAAGCTCACCGACGGATGCGCGACTGTACTGGGACTCGGGTCCTTGCAGTTTGAAGGCCTGGCGATACGAGAGCGAGTCGTAGGCGGCCGCTTCGAGACACACGTCGACGAGAGGGATAGCGGCCCAGCTGAGCTCACGTACCTCTGTCTTGCCACTGCGCTGCAGCACACGTACATGGAGATTGCGGTTGCGTGGCGACAGGCGAAAGTCACAGGTGGCATGGAAAGGAGTGGTACGCTGGCTCATCAGAGCGCGCGTTGTCTTCTTCTGCAGTCGTTCCACGGCCCGATCATCATTGTCGTCTACATCGTCGTCAATGTCGTCCACAGACAACTCACAAAATAGCACACAGTTCTGCTGGTAGCGCGGCAGATTCATCAACTCAATCACGTCGACACGCAACGACCCCACACCAATGAGCTGCACACCATTCACAAGAACACTCTGGTCGCCCAAGCCACTCTCTGTCTTGCTCCAGAGCTATGCAAAAAAAAAAAAAAAAAAAAAAAAAAAAAAAAATCAACAAAAGACAAAGTGTGAAACTTAGAAGATCGATATTAATGAGTGTGTACCGTCTTGACAAAAGGACGCTTTTTAAAGTTGGGGATGGTGTGTTTCTTGTGAATGGAGCGGCGCATATGAGACGTAATGAGATCCGCCAACCGCGTAAAGTTCTTGTTCTCGACCAGCGTTACCACGTCGAATTGGATGCGAGGGTCCTCGTAAAACGCTAACGACCAATACGGAACTGTCCAAAGAAGGTAGAAAAATGTGTTTCATAAATGATCCCGATTGTTGTGCAAAGCCCCTTCTTACCGGGATCGTTTGCGATGCGTAAGCGCACCTTCCCCGATAGAGCAATGATAGTGACGCCGATTTTGCCACGAAGACCAAACTTGAAGCCAATGTCAAAGGTGATGCTAATCTGGCCGTCGTAGACGACGTCAAGCGCCACGTCGAGCACCTGTGGCTGCTTGTTGGGTACGGGCACACTGACGATGCGTGCCTGCGTGATAAACGGCAACGACGTGCCCAGCGAGTAGTCAACAATCTTGATGGAGTGCACAATGCGACCGACCGCTGTCTGGAGCATCTCATCGCACTCGGCCTCCATTTTGGCGAGAAACCATTTGCGAACTTGAGGTGAGTCGCGCAACTGATGAAACACTGCCGCAATGCAGACGTTGAGCCAGGCGCACGTCTCTTCGGCGCCACGTCGAAAGGGACCCGACTTGAGCAAAGGTTCGCGCGAGGGCGTCGACTGTTGCTGCTGCTGCTGCTGCTGCTGCTGTTGCTGCGATGATGTCGACATAGTTTCAGCATTGTCGTTGGGCTCGATGGCGTCCGCACCGCTGTGCGCGTCGCTCAACCCACCGCCCGTGCTTCCCTCCGTCTGAGCCGACGCCAACAGAGTAGATGAGTCTTGGCGATGAAGACGCGACGCAATCGCCTCGGGTCGCTCTGGGTTGACCTACACAACGAAATATCAGAAAAAAAGGTTCAGGTACACTCTGCTTCCTTACGCTTTTGATGCGTTTCAGGGGCGGCGCCAACGGCTGCGAGTTGAAATACTGACGAAACAGATATGCCTGGACGACCAACACAGCCACGGCGCCCAGCACGAAGCTGGCAATGATGGCGAGCATAGTGAATAAATATACTCTTGTCATGATTAATGGCCTGAGACCCTGAGTCCTGACATGAGAATACTTAGGGTGGAATTTGAATGGCTGATACTTGATAGATGTCTGAGTCATGTCTCACTTGTCAAGTACTCAAGTTGTCATTACTCATTCCGCTCATTCGTCACTTGTCAGTTGAGTGAGCCTGAGCGGGTTTCAACTTTATCACTAATTCACAAATTCTCTATCACTATTCAGTATTCACTCAACTCTCTCGGCTTATGAAACTGCTTGAAAACACGGACTTTGAGTCCCTTAGCTCGGCGCTGTCGTGCGAGACGGTACGGCAAGGAGGAGAGCACCACATACCATTGAACTTTCGCAACATTTACCCGTGTAGACAGCAAGTACAGTGCAAGTGAGACTCGAAAGTTACTCAATAAAGGTAGAAGGGGCCGGTGTCGTGCCAAATAGAAACATGCCCTGTCGTTGGTTGTCAAGGACGCAAAAAAAAAAAAAAAAAAAAAAAAAAAAAATTTCAGTCAAGTCACTCACTTGTTGTGACTTGTGACTCTCAATATTTATTATTAATTATATTTTCAATCCAATTTGTCCACCGGCGTTTGCAGACTGTCTGGTGTGATTCAACTGGACTATTGTGTTCTATGTAGATGACGACGAATGAAAAGCGCGCACTGCGGTCAAGGTAGGGCCAAACACGTCGCGAACTCGCAAAAACTTTTTTTGGAGCAAAACATTGACGTTTCCTGCTCAATTGAGCAGCCCGGACCACTTGGCCTGCCTGTGTGTGTATGTGTGTGGGGTTAAACATGTATTCGCGGCACTTTCAAGCCGGGAGTGTGCGTGGGTCTCTGCGGATGATTAAATTTTCTTATGCATTGTTTTGTCGCAACTTGTGTGACATGTAGTGTACACGAAAGAAGCTCTGTGGAGGCCCTTTCGCCTCCTGTGACGGCCGTAGGAATAGACCCGAATCTTTTCCCAGTCGAGACGGCAAGACGCACACAAGGGGATCCGTTTGTATCTTATACCAGGTCAATGTGTGTGTGTGTGTGTGTGTGTGTGTGTGTGTGTGTGTGTGTGTGTGTAGATAAGCCATCGAGACCTTTTCACGCTCACGACCCTTCTCAACACGGTATTTCCCGACTACGACTTTAGCGAGGCAAAGGCCGAGGTACACCCTTGAGTGCAGCAATGCACAATTGTCTTGGACTGAGGACCTATCTTTTCCTTCCAATGTGCAGGAGTTTTGTCGTGAACCAACCCTCGACACCGTCGTCAACAACGTCAACAACACACTCTGGTCAGAAGTACCGGGTGCCACAGAGGAGACCACAGCAAGACTGTGGACTATCATGGTACGAACCAACCGGGCACACGCAACTGCAATCCTCTATCCACAACTCCCAATGACGCTTTCAAGGGCAAACCGCGAAATGACAGGCGCGTAGGTTCTTTCTGATCACAACCCATACTACTTGTGGCGTAGGATGCGGAAGTACGTCTGCGTGACTGTGAAGTCTATGCGTATGTGGCTGAGAGTGACTCCGAGAACCCCTTCAATGAGCCTGGTCTGCTCTGGCAGTCCTCTTACATTTTTTACAACAGAGCGTACGGACTTTTTTTTGTTATTGATTATTATTAATTTGTGCTCACTTTTTTTTTTATAGCTTGAAACGAATAGTGTACTTCAGTGCGATGGCACAAAGGTAAAAAAAAAAGATTATTTTGTTTTTATATCCCACTCAATACTCCCACTCATTCTCAATATTGTTTTGTTTTTGTTTGTGTCCTCTTTACTATCACTTTGGTTTTCTATCTCAACGTGTTTCTTTCCCCCTTTCTCTT
The DNA here is from genome assembly GCA_943704425.1 of Ministeria vibrans ATCC 50519. Lineage (NCBI taxonomy): Eukaryota > Filasterea > Ministeriida > Ministeriidae > Ministeria > Ministeria vibrans. Next base: position 53,079 of record CALSCP010000774.1, on the reverse strand, counting down.
CTCTCTCTCTCTCTCTCTCTCTCTCTCTCTCTCTCTCTCTCTCTCTCTCTCTCTCTCTCTCTCTCTCTCTCTCTCAGGAATGATCCTGACGACATTCCCCGAATGTCCCAGACTGAGTTTATCGATGATGATGAACTTGCTTCGAATGTATACTCCTAACTTTTTTTTTCACATTCTCAATCGCTTTACTTTCCATTGAGCTATTTGAGAGTCTTTCTCTCTCTTTCTTTCCAAGTGAACCTGACTCTGACGCTGGTATAGTTATCACAATGGTTTCTTTGTGTCCTCTTATTGGACTTGCCTCTTTTTGTCTTGGCTCTTGACTTGAAACTTCCTTGAAACCCACAGTGTGTGTCACTTTCGCCTTTCTTAGGCTTTGTTTTTGCTTGTGAAAGACTAAACCCCATTTTGATTTGTCCATCCCCTTCTGTCTCAATTGAATAAATAAAAATAGTTTAATAATAATTAATTTAAGTATTAGTTGGTGCGCTATTTATCTCGGGGTCGTCGCAATAGGCAGAGGGGAGGATAGAGGAGGCGCTAACGGGAATGTAGCCGGCGCCGGGATCGTCGATAAGGGGTCCGTGGTAGACGAGGGGTGCCAGAGCGATGTTACCCCAGACAGGCTCTTGCGAGTGATGCGGCGAGAAGAGCAGAATAGGGCCGCACATTTCGCCACCGAGCGACAGGCCATAGCCGGTAGGAACCGTCTTGTTGATAGTGTCGTAGGTGCACCGAAAGATGAGCGAGTCGGTGTGCTGGCGTACCTGAGCAATGCCACCGGCGGATGTGAACAGCTCAAATGACTGGCCAGGCCCGTAGCCGCCATAGTTGTGCGCCAGGAGCACGTCCAACTGAACGCCACTGCGCCAGTGCTCAAGTCGCAGCGACGTCGAGAAGTTATGCGCGTGAATGTGCGCCGCAAAGAAGTTGAGTGTACCGTTGCTGTAGGCAAATTCCTTGGAGAGTGCGCGGTCGAGTGTGTCGGGGGTCGCCTCGATGACCACTTCGAAGGCACGCGAGTTGCCGGGGATGCAGAAAGTTGTGGCGGTAAAGGCAAAGGCAGCCGAGTCGAGGGGCCGCTGGGGCGGGGATCGCAGAGTGAGCTCAAAGCCGGAATTGTCGTGGAGGCCGCTGCGGAAGGGGAAACCCTCCTCCTTGAGCAGGTGCATCTCGAGAACGAGGTGTGAGGTGGGTGTGCCGGTACCAATGCGCTTGCTAATGGTCGGCGGATACGTAAACTTGGTGCCGCCTTTGTCGTACGCAAACATGTCCTCGTAGCACGGTCCCGTCGCCGTCGAGTACTTGGCGTCAGCGACTTCGCTGCAGGCGGGCTCGTTGGTGCCGCTGCTGTCCGGGTTCAGTGGGAGTCCCACAGCGTGTTTGTTGCACGAAATGAGGTTCATGTGGTGGACGTTTTGCCAGAGGCGATTCGGATCGGGTGGGACACCTGTCTCATGTGATATCACATAGTCAAAGGCGAGAATCTCAATGGGGACGGGTGGGAGTGTGAAGAGACGACAAAAGCTGGCGGCGTCCCGGACGCGGTCCACGCGCTCGGAGAAGTAGTAGAGGCGCGCGTCGCTCTCGTGGTCGTCGCCAAACAGTAGGTTGGGTGCGAGGAAGCGGTAGCGTGCGTGCGGCAGAGGAACTGCGCCGGACATAATTGAAGCGTTCGTGACAATGTCGCGCTGCCAATTGAACACAGGCAGACCGTTCGACTGCGACGACGACGTGCCGCCCTCCAAAGATGTTGTGTCGGTGTGTCCGCGTGCAGTGTTGCGCACGACAATGCCCACAACCGACAGGGCAAGGACCAGAAGTGTGAGGACACTCACGCAAACCGCCAAATGTGTGTACCGTCGGCTTGCCGAACCCAAACACATGTACCAGCCGGCGCCAAATGCAGAGTGGCCGCGCTGCGACGAGGCTACCACCAGTGTCGGATCAATTTGCAAGAGGTTGTGGTCGTCGCTGTGGTCCAATTCGTCCAGGCTCGACGCCGCCATCAAACGAGCGAACTTGGCGCTATTTCGATCGTGTGTCTGATCGCTTTCCAACGGCATCAGTCTCGCCTGTTCATTGGTCACATCATTCTCTTCGTCGTCGCTCATTCCGCCAAGTAAAGTGTGTGAAAGGGAATTGAGTGATTTTGATTTTTCTTGAATAACTCTGTGAAGAATAAAATGACGGGTCCTTTTTTTCTCTCTTCTCGGTAAGCGCAGGGTTACTTTACGTGTGGGTGCGGGGACACGCGGCTGGTCGCGCCCGCTGCATCTGCCATGCGGGGCGTGTCCCTTTGCGCCCCATCGCTTGTCCGCATGGTTCGCCATTCTGCGGCCCTCCCCGCCCGCTGCTCGTCCTTTCACATCCGTTGCGCTGCGACAACCATTGCTCCCTGCTCCTCTGCATGCCTTCATGAGGAACAATACGTTTTTTTTTCTCGTTCGCTTTCTTTTTTTTTTTTTTTT
>CALSCP010000774.1:21984-34351 GCA_943704425.1 Ministeria vibrans ATCC 50519 | reverse complement strand
TATAAAAAATACAAAAAAAAGCAATTTACAATGAATTCTGAAGCAGTGTAATACAATGCTCCCGAAGAATACAATTTCATTATCAGTCCCAAACGAAAAGCGACAAAACAGCTCAGGACCACTTAATGAAATGAGATATCTTAATGATGGACGTAACATAACATGAGAGAGCTCTAATAACTAACAGTTGCGGGACAATTCAGTTCAACAAAGTCAACGGGATGAAACTTGAGTAAATAAAAAAGAAGAATTTTAATACAGTAACGTAATGGTGTGTTTCGCTAATACTGATTGCGCATGCGCTTATGCAACTGGATAGGCAAGACGGGGGCACCACCGTCCATCTCCGGCAGACACTCTCTCACATCGTCCCCATCGACGACTTCCCTCACAGTATCGCCCTCCTCTTCATCCGTCAACACAATCACTTCTGTTGCTTTCCGCTTCATCGTACCCGATCGCTCCTCAATCTAACGCATTCAAATGTTAAACAACAAAATATATAAATACACATATATACATACACACCAAAGACACACCACAAAGACACACACTCACAAACTCACTCACCAACTCAAACAGACCCTGCTCATCCACGCACTCCTTTCCCTCCGTCCGCGCATTGTCCATCTTCTTCGCTCCAAAGTCGCGTCCATAAACGACATGCGTCACTCGCTTCGACACACCTACACACCAAAATAAAATAAAATTAATAATAATTATAATAATAAGAAAAACTTGTGAGAAAAGAGAAATAAATAACGACGCTAAAACACATAAAATGCAAAAGGCATACTTTTGCGAACGTCTCCACCGAGATCCTGCACAAGTGACTGTGCTGCAGTGCGCTCAATGCCGTCCAAAATACCAGTAAATGTGAACGTGAGCCCCTTGAGACAGTTCGGGGTGCCTTTGGGGATTTTCTACATGCAGAGCAAGACAATCAATGGACAACGCTACCTTTCCCTCACGTGTACCGTCTCGCCCAATTTCTGTGGACCAAGTCTGTTCTTGTAGTCACCAAAGTTGGAGACGGCATGGAAGTCAGCAGGAGCAGTGTCACTGCTATCGTTTGTTGTTGTTGTTGTTGTGGTGGTGGCGGTGGTAGATGCAGACGCAGACGCAGATGCAGACGCAGATGCAGCAGTCGCAGGCTGAGCGTCAGGCATGGTTTGAAGGAGAGACGCTGCCGACTCAAACTTAGGGGCAGCAGGAAAAGTGTCGGGGAGACGAGCGAGCTTCTCTGGGGGGAACTGGTAAGAGTGGTGGAGACCGTCGGTGCTTGTGCGGGTGCGGGCAACAATGCCATTGCGCTCGTCATAGGCGCGCAGCATGGCTTCACGGTTGGGCGGTGGATCTTGAAGTGACGCGGGTCGCACCTGCGTACGATAATGTTCTACGACGTCGGGGCTCGTCTTGAACTTGCTTGGATCAAACCGCTCCACGCAGAGACCATCCAGTGAGCGTGCACGTGAGAGTGCCACGTACGCCTGACCCACAGCAAAACACTCGGCAATGTTGGCGGTCAGATAATCAATGGTCATACCCTGTGACTTGTGGATAGTCACTGCCCACGCAAGCTTCAACGGAAACTGTCGTCGAATGGCGACTGCCTTGCCATGTACATCGGGCACTGAGAGAAAATAGAAACGTACAAAGGTAAATTATTATTGCTTAGTCGATGTGTAGAAGAAATTTCGTACTCTCCCACGTCTGCGGATCCATGAGCACCTCGGCACCGTTGGCAAAAGCCACAACAGGCATTGCTAGCTCGTGGTGCGTCTCAAAGCGCACAATGACACCCCGCGAGCCATTGACCAGGGACGGCGTCAGATTCTTCACGAGCATCACCTATCAAAAGACACGTATTAATCGTTTTTTTCTTCGATTTCGGTGGTAATACTTGAGCTCCGACGCGCAACACAAGAGAGCGAGCAGCAATGCAGTTAGAATTGAGCTGCTGGAGCAGTTGAGGGGTCTCGGCCCAGTCGTTGGCCAAGTAGGTGTGCTCGGGCAGAGGGAGCTTCTTCAGCTCCGTTTCATTTTCAGCGTCCACCGACCGGTTGTGTGCGTACAGCCGTGTCGGCCTGAGTCCACCGGGTGGCGTCAGCTTGCGCTTGACGCGGTTCAGCTGCGCAACTGTCTCGCGTGACGCCAGACCAAAGCGAATGCTCTCAAGCAACCTAGGTGCGTCACAATCAGATTTGTAGAGACAATATAAATTGTTATCATTATTATCATTCTTTTTTCGTCTTCTTCCTCCTCTTCTTCTTCTTCTCTTCTTCCTTTCTTCTTCTTCTACGTCGCTATTCATCATGTACCATAGAAAGGCTGGATCAGTTTGTCGATACTGCGAGCCCAGTTCAAGTTGCTCGGGGAAGCACACGGGCCAAAGGGGCGACTGGAAACACATTTTCGGGTTGTGCGTCAGCTTGTCCACTGGTGGCAACTGGAAAAAGTCGCCGCTAGAAAATCACACAAACAACATAATTGTTTATTATTATTTTGGCGGAAATACTGCATTGATAATCACTTCAAATTACGTACGTAAAGACAAGCTGGATGCCACCAAATGGTTGTTGGACTCCACGCACAACGCGTGCGATCACCTCCAACTTCTCAAAAAGTTTACAACTCAACATGGATACTTCGTCGACAATGAGAACACGACACTCTTGCCACCTCGTCTGCAAAAAAAAAAAAAAGAAGAAAAAATAAGTAAGTGAACAGTGAGAAGAGGAAGCGCACAGAGAAGAGGAAGCGCACAAACGGCATTGCATTGTGACTGTCGCTTACACGCGATTTGTAGCTGCCCAGGATTTTCTTTGCCAAGATGTCCGCGTCCTCGACACCAAGTCCAATACCGGCAAACGAGTGAAGGGTGACGCCGCGAATGAGCAGCGCGGCAGTTCCCGTCATGGCACACACAAATGTCGTTGAGGTGGACAGCGACCGTTGCAGCTCCTTCAAAACGTGACTCTTGCCGGTGCCGGCGTTGCCCGTGAAGAACACCGACTTGCCCTCGTGAAGCACGGCTTTGAGTACTGCCTGCTGGCCCAACGAGAACTCCTCGGCTGCAGCGCGACGAGACAGACGAGGTTGATTCAGAGCGTGCGACGCGTCCGAACTACGTACCATTAAAGTCCTTTCGGTTGACACGCTTACTCTTCTTGGGAGCCGTGTGCGTAGTGCTCTTCAAGCGGGACATGGGCGAGGGCAGCCGGGCGAACGGGCGGGCAAAAAGGCGCCACAGATTTCAAACGGGCTGTCTGCTTTTGGCACAGTGCCAAAAGAGCGCAGCAGAGAACAGGCAAGGAGAGAAAAAGTGACGCAGTGAGTGGCACTCAAAGATGCTCACGAAGCCAGTACGCGATCAAGATTTGTGAATACTCAATACTGAAAATAATACAGTTAACGTTTTTTACTTTTTCGACGATTATCAATCAAATATCAATTCACAATTGAAATTACACAGTTCCTAAAATGTCTAAACCGTCGGGCATTCGCGCTCCGACTGCATCGGGCATTCGACCCCCTGGCGTTTCTTCTTCTGCCTGTAACAGACCATGTTCGTGATGGCTCTCTCTCTCATCCTTCCCATCTCTCTCTCTCTCTCTCTCTCTCTCTCTCTCTCTCTCTCCCAGCCTCCACACTCACAGTCGGCTGCCGCGTCGACGTCGGAGGGTAAGCCACCGCACGCACCATGCCCTCTGTGCCTTCTTCGTTTCACCTACCGGCTCTCTTTTCCCTTTCCATTAGCAAAACGGGTGTGCTGCGATTTCTTGGCGAGACTCAGGTTCGTTCACGCCTTTGCCGCACTCCCCTCGTGCCTCTACCGTTGACTGATTGCTCGTTTAGTTCAAAGCAGGCGTCCAGTGGGCGGGAATTGCCCTTGATGCGGCCAACGGAAAGAACGATGGCTCAGTCGATGGCGTGCGCTACTTCGACTGCGACGGGCCCAACTATGGGCTCTTCACGCCCGCCAGCAAGGTGGTCGTCATCGCCGACGCTGCATCGCCTATCTCGGCGCCTGCGACCCCGTCCGTCGTGAGCACACCATCGCGTCCGACTGGCAGTGCGCGATCGTCAACTGTGACCGCCACACCGAGCACCACCAGCAAAGCCTTGTCCAAGACCCCCACCGTGACGCCGTCAAAGTCCGCCGCCACCGCCGCTACTGCGCCCTTTTCCGTGGGCGATCGCGTTGTCGTTGCCAAAAAGGCGGGTGTTCTTCGGTTCATGGGCACGACGTCGTTTGCCGATGGCGTCTGGTGCGGCATTGAACTGGACGAGGCGCTCGGCAAGAACAACGGCTCAGTCCAGGACGTAGCGTACTTCTCCTGCCAAGACAACCACGGTCTGTTCACCCCACCACAAAAGGTATCGCTTGAGGGTGCTGCCTCTACTCCCTCAACGCCAGCGAGCACTCCAGCAGCAAGACGCACATCAGCACAGCCCGCGGCCGCGACACCCTCGCTACGTACTCCCCAACCGCGCGCGTCGACGGCTGCCGCTCGTACCCCAACAGCCAAAAGCAGCACCAAGAACGTCACTTCGGCCAATGTTCCTTCGGCGACTCTCCAAGCGAGCATCGACTATCTCACCGAAGAGAATAAGTCGCTGAAGAAACAGCTTGCTGAGAGCAAGGCAGCACTGTCGACGGCCGAGACCACCGGCAAAGTCTCGGTCGAGCTCCAACACGCCCAAGATGCCCTTGTCGAGGCCGAGGGTCGTGCGGCATCCTTGCAGCTTCAGCTGGACACACAGTTGGCAGCGTCGCCGTCCAATACTGCTGGCGATGCAGCGGCACTTGTGGCGACACAGGAGAAGCTGAGTGAGGTGGAAAAACGCTTGGCGAGTGCTGGTCAGGTGGAAGCGGCGCTGGGAGATCAGCTGGTGGCCGCCGAGAGCAGAGCGGCTGCGCTTGAAATGCAAGTGGGAGAGAAAGTTGCCATTGCGGACAAGTTGAATCAGCGCATTGCAGGGCTCGAAGCGCAAGCGAGCGCTGTGGGAGATTCTGCTACCGCTTTGAGCGCCGAGCGTGAGAGTGTTTTGACTGCTCAGCTTGACGAGATGCGCACCGCCTTGGCTGCATCCGAGGCGGCCACTGTCACTGCCAATGCCGAGCTGGACAAGTTGCGAACTGCCCTTGCTGCTTCAGAGTCGGCGGCCAGTGCCGCTGCCATGCAACTCGAGGAAACGCGCGCTTCACTGAGCGCTGACCTTGCCACGTCCACGTCCCGTGCCGACTCGCTTCAGCAACAGCTGGACGCCGTGTCATCGCAGGCGGGTGATACGACTGTCAAGTTGCAGGAACAACTGGCACAGCAGACGGCGAGCAATGCGGCGCTTGTGACCGAACGGGACGCTCTTGTCACCACCAAGACACAGACCGAGAGCGATTTGGTTGCGGTGCGTGAGCAACTGGCACAGCAGACGGCGAGCAATGCGGCGCTTGTGACCGAACGGGACGCTCTTGTCACCACCAAGACACAGACCGAGAGCGATTTGGTCGCGATGCGTGAGCAACTGGCGCAGCAGACGGCGAGCAATGCGGCGCTTGTGACCGAACGGGATGCTCTTGCCACCACCAAGACACAGACAGAGAGCGATTTGGTCGCGGTGCGTGAGCAACTCGCCGCGGCAACGTCGTCCTCAGGTGCACTTACGGAAACGCTGCAGGAGCAGCTGCGCGAGGCTCAGGCGGCTGTGGAGGCCAAGTCGGCGGCATTGTCGGCGTACGAAACGACGATCAAAGAACTGCAAGAGCGAGCACAGACCGAGATGGACAAGGCAACGGCCCTTGTCGCACAGCTGGAGGCCGCCAAGAAGACGGAACAGGAGCTTGCCACTAAGTCCGAAGAGCGAGAGACGCTCGTGGCGACTGCACAGGGCAGAGTGGACGAACTTGCGCGTGAGACGTCCGACCTACAGCGTGAGGCGTCCGACCTGCAGGCACAACTCACTGCCGCGACAACTTCATCGAAAGATCTTGAACTCAAGCTGCAGGCAGACCTTGCGAGTGCTCAGGCGAGTCTGGTAGCGTCACAAGCACAGGAAGCGCGCCTCAGCGGCGAACTTGAGACGGCGAAGACTACCAGCGAAGCGCAGCTCTCCGCGGCAAACGAAGCGGTATCTTCACTGCAGCAACAGCTGGCTAGCGCCAAGAAGACTACGGAGGAGCTGGAGCAGTCTACCAAAGCGGCTACGCAAGAGCTCACAACCAAACTCTCAGCGAGCGAAGCCGAGGTCACTACGTTGCGTGCGTCGGTCGCCGACAAGGACGCGTGCGAGGTCAAGCTTCGCGAGCAACTGGTCGCTGCAACGTCGTCGTCGGGCGAGCTGACGAACAAGCTGCAAGAACAACTAGCACAGACGCAGACAGAGCTCGAGAGCAAGTCAGTTGAGCTGGCTACCGCCAAGCAGGAGAGCCTTTCGTTGAACGCGCAACTCCAGAGTGCCGCTGAAGGTCTCGAGAAGACCACTGCTGAGTGCAATGCTCAGAAAGACTCGCTCAATCAGGTTCAGTTGCAGCTCGATAGCACGACGGTGAAAGCCAACGACTTGCAAGCTCACGTGGAAACACTCACGGCCGATGTGACAAGCAAGACTGCCGAGTGTACTGCCCAGGCTGCAACGCTATCGTCTCTCAACGCGGAAGTCTCGTCGTTGCGCGAGCAGCTTGCCGTTGCTCAGGGCGAAGTTGAGTCCAAGAGTGCCACTGAGGCGTCTTTACGCGAGCAGCTTGCGGCGGCAACATCATCGTCGGGAGAACTCACTGAGAAGCTTCAGGAGCAACTGACGACAGCACTAGCGGAGCTTAGCAGCAAGACTGCCGAGTGTACCGCCCAGAGTGAGGCTTTGTCAACTGCTCAGTCGGACTTTGCCGCCAAGACAACTGAGGAGGCCACTGTGCGCGAACAGCTGGCGAAGCAGACAGCTGAGGCAGCGACGTTGGCCAATGAACACGCATCTGTTCTGGCTGCGCTCCGTACCGAACTGGACGCTGCTCAAGTTGCTATTGAGTCCAAGGCTGCAGCCGAGGTGTCACTGCGTGAGCAGCTTGCAGCAGCAACGTCGTCGTCGGGTGAGCTTACGAACAAGTTGCAGGAGCAACTGACAGCGGCTCAGGCCGAGGTGGAGAGCAAGTCGACAGAGCACGCTGCAGCCCTATCGAATCTCAATGTGGAACTTGCAGCGGTGAAAGAGCAACTCCGCTTGGTCCAGGCCGAAGTGGAGTCCAAGGCTGCAGCCGAGGTGTCATTGCGTGAGCAGCTTGCAGCAGCAACGTCGTCGTCGGGTGAGCTTACGAACAAGTTGCAGGAGCAACTGACAGCGGCTCAGGCCGAGGTGGAGAGCAAGTCGACAGAGCACGCTGCAGCCCTATCGAATCTCAATGTGGAACTTGCAGCGGTGAAAGAGCAACTCCGCTTGGTCCAGGCCGAAGTGGAGTCCAAGGCTGCAGCCGAGGTGTCATTGCGTGAGCAGCTTGCAGCAGCAACGTCGTCGTCGGGTGAGCTTACGAACAAGTTGCAGGAGCAATTGACAGCGGCTCAGGCCGAGGTGGAGAGCAAGTCGACAGAGCACGCTGCAGCCCTATCGAATCTCAATGTGGAACTTGCAGCGGTGAAAGAGCAACTCCGCTTGGTCCAGGCCGAAGTGGAGTCCAAGGCTGCAGTCGAGGTGTCACTGCGTGAGCAGCTCGCAGCAGCAACGTCGTCGTCGGGTGAGCTTACGAACAAGTTGCAGGAGCAATTGACAGCGGCTCAGGCCGAGGTGGCGAGTCAGTTGGCTGCGTGCACTGCTCAAGCTGAGACACTGGTGACCACCCAGACGCAATTGGGAGAGGCGCGTGCGGAGCTGGAGACTCGCGGTACTGAGCTGGCAAGTGCTGCTGCACGTGAGATAGCGCTTCAGGAGCAGCTGGCGCAAGTGACAGCGGCGCTGCAGGAGCACAAGGAGACGGCTGAGGCGCATGCGCTGAAGCTGGAGACACAACTGAGCGCTGCCTCGTCGTCGTCGAATGACGAGGTCAAGAGTACACGAGAGGAAGTAGCACGCATCGAGGCGACTCTTGGCGAGCATGTTTCTGAGATCAAGGCACTCCAGATGCAGTGTGAGACGTTACAGAGTGCGCTTGCAGCAAGTGAGGCGCGTGAGGCGACACTGCAGAGCACCATGGCGGAGACACAGTCAAGCGAGGTGGCTACGCTCGAGGCACAGATTGGTTTGCTCAAGGAGCAATTGGCATCATCAGTAGCAGCAGCAGCACCTCAGGCGATGGATGATGCGTCTCTGGCAGGCGTCTCAGAGGCAGAGCTTCGACAGCGCTTGCTTGAGTCCGAGAGCGGACGCGAAATGGCGGAAGGTCAAGTGGAGTTTTTGAACAACGTGATTGCGAGTGTGCAGGACAAAAAGGCGGCGCTGGAAGAGCAACTGGCGGAGACGGAGGCCAAGTACGACGCAGCAATGCAGGCGGGGGCGGGACTTCCGCGGATTGACCTAGACCTGGACTTAGCTGCGCTTGGTGTCGACATGGGCGACGACGACGACGACGATGCAGTGGTACTGAGTGACCGCGTCTTCTGTGATGAATGCGATGTCTTTGACCACCATGCGACACTTGAGTGTCCTAATCTGGACGAGGAGGACCGTGCACGCCTCAGACGTCAACTGGAGCGCGAGCAGGGCACAAGCGCATCCGCAGCAGAGACAACGACAGACGGAGTGCACAAAGAAGGGCCCGTCGAGCGCCCTTACTGCACCATATGCGAAGGTAATATATCCAAATACAAACACTCTTACATACTATGTTGGATATGTGGTCTGATGTTGTTTTGCTGTTGTGTCTTTGTAGAGTTCGGACATGAAGAGGATGGGTGTGACGCAGAAGAGACATTTTAAGTAGAATTTAATTTGATGAGTAGTAATACAAAGACAAAAGCACAATAACAACAACACACATCGCATGGGAGTTAAACATCGACGACAGTGTTCTTGAGGGAATGACGGGAGGCGATCCAGAGGGCACGCTGGTGGTTAGAGTGGAACGGCATGAGAGCCATCCAGAGCGGAATGGGCCCGACAAAGTCACGCCAGGCACGCAAGCGTTGTCGCATGAGGTCGCTGCTGGAGAGCGGTGTTGGGCTGGGTTGCGAGAGACGTTGTCTGCGGAGTTTTTCAATGTACGGGGAGTCGTCGACAATGTTCATGAGCTGTGAGAAGAGCATGAAGGTGACAAACATGAGAAAGGTGCCCGAGGAGTAGATGTGAATGGTGAGCACGACCCATGGGTGATTGGTGGCGGCGCACGCATAGTCGTTTCCGACGTTGCACTGCGTGTAGACGCGGTAGAGGTCGTAGAAGCCCCAGACGGAGGCGTACATGGAGGCCATGAACACCCAGAAGAGGAAGAGGAGGAAGAAGCGCTCGTTGAAGAGACCCACGCAGTTGTTGATCCACGGGCAATGGTGGTCCATCTTCATGACACAGCGGCCGCACGTGCTGCAGTGATGCGAGCGTGGCGGTCGAAGCGTGTTGCAGCGCGAGCACGACGCCACGCCAAGTTCCCCTTCGCACGCATCGCGCCCCGCCGCTACGAAGCCCGGGTCGGACATCATGGCCCGCATGTGGGACCACCACACGAGGACGAGAAGAACGAACCAAGCTAAGAGAAGGAGGAGCGGAGAGAAGACCAGATGAGATACACTATTTTTTTTTTTTTTTTTTTTTTTTTTGACGCTTGTTATTGAATGTGATGCGTACTGAAAGCAGCGACAACGCCCCACATTGTGTAGCCGAGGATAGGAAGTATCATCACGGAGACGAGACTCCACGTCATGAACCCCGTCACCAGAACCATCAGGGCGACACAGGCAGCGCCCACTATGCGCGCACTCATCATATCCTCAAGGGCCATCAGAGCGCGCGACAAGTTGCCCGACACGGTAGCCATCTTGATTTGGGATTGATTCTCAAAAGGGTGCGGTGGTGTCTTGGTCGAGCACAGATGAGCAGAGATTGACTGCGAACTTGAATATAATTTAATGTTTATTCTTCGTTTCAGTTTCAGTTTCAGTTTATTCCGCCTACTTCTGAGCAGCAAGGTAGGCAAGCTCATCCTTCGAACGGCGACCGTCGCCATCAATGACAAAGGCGTCGCCCGACTCGAACGCGGCCTCGCCCGTGATCAGCTGGTGCACGAAGAGGGCGACAACCGCAGTGTCGCCCAGCTTCCCGCATGGGTTCATTGCCGCGCCCGCAGCCTCGGCATTGCCCTGGCCCACGCGGTCCAGCATGGGAGTGGCAAAGCAGTAGGGGTTGATGTTGACCACCTTGATGTTCTTCGCGGCGACTTCGTGCGCAAGCGTCTATATCGGTGGAAACCAGAAAGGAAGGTGTTTGATCCTCTGAATAATATTATTACACTGCTACGAATATTCATAGCTATATACTATATAGACACACCTCGACAGTTTCCCTTTTTTTCTTTCTCCCTCTCAAGTCCACTTACACGTGCAATGGCATCAACAGCGGCCTTGGAGGCGCAGTAGGGCGCAATTGAGGCAGCGGCAGAATACCAAGGACACTCGAAGTGTTGATAATAAGACCACCTCCAGCGGCGTCCAGAGCGGGAATGGCAGCTCGCGAACCGCGCACAACGCCGAAAACATTAATGTTAAAGAGATGGTTCCAGGCTTCGTCGTCCGAGGCAGCCAGGAGGCAGGGAGTGCCTTCGATTCCAGCGTTGTTGATAAACACATCGATGCGCCCATGCTTTGCAACAGCTGTCGCGACCAACGCTGTCATGTCGGCGTCCTTGGTCACGTCGCCAACAACAAAGGTGAAGTCGCCACCGCCGCCGCGCACCTCCTCCTCAAGCGCTGCTCCCAGCTCTGCTCGCCGTGCACAGCCCACAACGCGGTTCCCGCGCTTTGCGTTGTCGACCACGCCCAATTCCCGAAGTCACGCCGGTAACCACAATTACTTTTCCAGACATGTCGATGTTCAGCCAAAGCGAGTCAACAGAAAAAATAAAAATGTAATAGTTGTAAGTTGGGTACTTGGATTTCGTGACAAGTAATAAGCTCTTCATAAAACTATAATTGGTATGATAATAATCATCTCAAGTTGTCCGGACCGCATTATTCACTCATTCATTCACACCCTCCTTTTTATTGTCTTAGAGAGGTATACAGTGCATTGATTGAAATCACAGACTAAATATCGTTCTTCTTCTTTCAAATTTCAATTCTGTAATCATCGCTTTCTTGAAATATGTCTCGATGTGTATTGGCAAAGAAACTGTTAGGCAGAGCCAGCAACAACGAGTTTTTTTAGATGCTCCATAAAGACTTGCAGACTGACGTCGTCGGTGAAGACGGGCGCACCACCACCGCCCTCCTGATAAGATTAAGATAAGAATAAAAAAGATTAAGAAAGTTAATGAGAAAGAGGGCAAGAGAGGGAGGGACGAGGGATGAAAAGGGGAGTACTTACAAAAGCTGTTGAGTTGTGGGTCTGAGATGGGTTCACTTTAGCAAGGAGGAAACGCGCTTGAGAGCCACCCTGGTCACACACGATGTAGCGAGGCAGAGGGAACCGACCAACAAGAAGTTCCTGTCATAACAAAGAAGATAGTAATGTAAAGTGAGTGAGCAAGAAAGTGAATGGTCACACGCAATATATATATATATATATTTTTTTTTTGGATTAGGGTTATACGACTTACTTGGGCGTCTTGAACGGGTGCCTGAAGCAGTGCGGCAAAGTTGGCATACTCGGCCTGCTCGTGGTAGCCCAGCTGGCGCCACTGAGCCATGGTCTCACCGTGGAAGATGACAATATGGAAGAAAGTGTCGAGCAGAAGAATGCGGTCGGGTTGAATACTAACGGGAAAGAGCGGGAAGAGTAAGAAAGAGGAAGGGAGAGAGAAAAGAGACGAGAATGCACAATGTTTCTGGTAACAAACTACCTTGACGAGTCGAGGAGAACGGGCTGAGGAGGGCCGTTGAAGGAGTAAGAGAGTAGCGTGGGCTGCATCATAATAAGCGAGTTGGTAACGTCCTCGCGAATAATCTTGTGCCGGTAGTACGACGTCTCATCAGGACTATGGTGTATGGTATGTGTGTGTGAGGGGGGAAAGCGGAGCGAATTAGTACATCTCAGTTCGAATGTGAGTGGTGGGGTGATTGATTCTGACCTGCTGTTGAAGCACTGGAGAAACTGTGAGCGACGCAAATGGAACATAAACTGGGGATAGAGCGCAAAGTTTTCGCTCAAATGAAACGACGTCGTGTCATCTTTGCGATATTCGCTAAATTTTTGACACTAAATTATAATAATGTTAGTAAAAAGAACCCCCCCC
>CALSCP010000774.1:1950-21974 GCA_943704425.1 Ministeria vibrans ATCC 50519 | reverse complement strand
AACACAAACTCCAAAAAAAAAAAAAAAAAATCGGGTTACAAGACGAATGAGCATTCGATCGAGCCAGCGTAGGACGTCGGGGCCGTCGTCGGTCTCTGCACGATTGACGCCAATGCGTGCCATCAACACCGCAGACGCCTCCTGCGCACCCAAAAATGAAGAGAACAAACGTAAGTGTCAGAGGTTGAGTTGCTGCTATAATAGTCTACCTGATCAAACGCAGATGCAATGGCGGGAAGATTTGCAGCCGCATCCGCCCAACTACACAACACACACAGACACGTGTTAATCGTACGTTGTACCAACATCAACACACAATCTGCTCTCTCTCTCTATCACTTTGTTTCTTTCTCCCTCCCTCCTTTCTCTCTCTGTCTATTAATTCTTTCTTCCTTTCTATCGCTTTGTTTCTTTCTCCCGTATGTTCCTCTCTCCTCTCTCTATCACAATGTTTCCTTTTCTCTTACTTGCGAGCGACCGTCGTAACGCGCATCCGTCGCTGACCCGACGAGTGCTGGTACTGCGTCACAAACTGGACCAGACCGCGTTGATTGGGCTGTGCAGTGGCTCCGCTCTGCTGGCTCACCACCTCAAAGTACGCAGCAAGAGCCGTCGACGGATCCAATCCACACACTTTCCACGCACACGTGTTCCCAATCCCAATCTCCTGCACATGCACATACACACATACACACAAACGCAAACATGCAACACAATTATTATTATTATTAGTACAAATTTTGTCGTGGCGTGTTTCTTACGTTTTCGCTGATGTTGTTTCCCTTTGCATTAAGAGACACACATGGCCCAATGATGCCTGACACCTTCAGATCGCGGCTGGTCAGACAGCGGATGGACGCATCAAACGCCATTGTGTAGTCGCCACGCGAGTCCTGTTCAAAAAGGGGGGATAAGCATGTGTGATTGAATGTGTTCATAGAATGAGCATGAGGAAAAGGAGTTTAGTGGAGAGTTGAGAATGAATGTGAATACCTTGGCAAAGACACGCTGAAACGTCTGCTTGAAGAGGGATGTGTTAAAACTGTCACCCAAGACCATGTGACCGCCTGTGTAGTTGACGAGGCTCTTTAGCTCAAGGAGCGCCGTCTGGTCAAAGGCACACGCGTAGATATCGATAACGTGGCTGTTGTCGGCAGCGCGTTTGGCAAGCGCCTGAAAGTGCTGGGTGGACTTCTTGAGAAAAGGGACAGCGTCCTTCTCAATGTCGTGGTGGCTGCGGATGGGGTCACGCAGGTTCTGCGAGACGGCCTGGCCAGGTCCCTGTGTGGGAGGACCGCCAATGAAGGTGAGAATGCGCGCACCCGTCTTGGGGAAAGTGCACTCAAGCAGACCAACAGCGACGGAGAGTGCAACGCCATTGCAGCGCAGTGGGCGCTTGTCCGAGTCGACGGGCCACGGGTCGCGCTGCAGCTCCTCAATGATGGACGTCAGTGTCATGTCGCACTCTTGGATGGGCTGCAGGAACCGCGTGGCCCCTTGGTGCATAGCACCCCCGGGTGCCGGTGCCCCCGGTGCTCCACCAGGTGCGCCCCCACGCGCTGGTGTCAGCCCAAGTAGTTGTTGAATCTACAGAATTATTATTATTGTTAATTTTATAATAAAAGAAGATAGACAAAAGAATCACAGATAATAGTACCTTTTTTGCGTCGTAGTCTTTGGTGCCTCGAAAGACATACGACTTGATGCAGTCACCATAGCCGAGTTCGTGGACCTGGACAGTCGTGCCAAACGTGATGAGACCGACGAGGGCGTTTTGTGGCATGAGCGAGAGAGACATGATGATGGAGTCCTTCAGGGCCGTCAGGTCCTCGTCGTCAATGCACGTGTCGACGACAAAGAGAAACACGGGGGGCACGGTGGCGCCGCGCTGCAGCGTATACTCAATTGTCGAGTACTTCTGCGTCAGCTCAGGCGGCAACACCTCCGCAGTGATCTCTCGATAGTGCGCCGGGAAACTGTTCTTTTGAAAGCAGAAGGGGCAGACCCACATCTTGGCCCGGACATCAATTGAACTGGGTGAAGAAGAGAAAGAGCCGGTGAGAGATTGGAAAGAGAGAGAGAGAGTGAGAGAGCGCAAAAAAAAGAACAAGAAAAAAAAAAAAGAACGTCCAGCTTTTCTTTTTTTTTTACCAGAACGGGTTTAATACTGCGCGACAAGTGTTGCGACTGCACATGACCGGCTCGTAGTGGATAGGCGGAAGGTCTTCACGCAATTTCAAGGGCGAATAGACACAGCCAATGGGAATAACCTGCAAAGAGAGACGGATGAGGTTTGAGGGATCCTCTTGCAAAACCCAGCATGAAATTGCACTGTTTCGGTGCGCCACGGTAGCCTACGGAGACCAGACTAACCGACGAAGATCGCCTGTGCCGTCTTGGTGGCCTCTGCTTTTTTTTTAAAGCGGTGACATTCGACGTGGCAACTCCACATCACACAACACATTCTCTCTTACCATTCGCGTCGCTTCAAGACGACTGTTAGGCCATACGTTCCACGAGAAGCGAACGCCATCGCGATCCTCGCTTTCGTCGACAAAGTCCTGGAAGGTTGCCATGAGAGAGAGAGAGACAAGCAGAGAGAGAGAGAGGGAAAATGAATAACTTATTAACTACTAATATAATGACTTTTTGCCTTTTGGATTATTCGTCAAACAAAACTGATCAAATCTAGCGCGCCTAGGTCATGGTACTAGCGACTAGCGACTGCCTACTGTCAACTGATTAGAAAGAGAAAATGAGTTTATTCGTCAGGGTCCTCGAGTAGTTGGTCTGCGTTGAGCACAAGTGCTTGACTCGGTTCTGTAACAGCATCAGTAGAAGTAGCAGCAGAATCAGCAGTTGTAGTGGTGGTGGTAGTGGTAGCGGAAGACGGGGGCGGGACGATGCAAAGGCAGCGCACAATGTACATGACCCACACACCCGATGGAACGGAGGGCGGATAGCCACGCACACCAAAAGCCAGTCGGGCGGGCAAAGTGAACTCGCGTACGCCACCGGAGCGCATTCCTAAAAGAGACAAGTCAGACGAGTCAATAGAGAGACAAATAGATAAATAGATAGATAGGTAGGTAGAGAGAGATAGAAGAGAATGAGAACAAAGTGATAAACAAAGTGATAGAGACAAAGTAAAAAGTACGAAGCAATAGTGATGAGAAGGAAGAAAAAAGACATGAAACTTTGTTGAGTGTGCGTGAGTGTGCTGACCAAGACAGGCTATGCTGAAGGCCGGAAGCACCTCACGAGAGCCCATTGTGAAGCGGAATCGGCGATGCACACTTGAGTCAAAGATGCGCCCTGACGGAAGCTTTCCTTCAAATTGACAAGTGAACTGTAAACACAAAAAAGTACAGACACACAAAATTAAAACAATAATAATAATAATTAGAAAGCTTTGGCATTTGTGGTTTGTGCGTGCCTCTGCGCCAAGAGTGGCTTCAGGCGAAGAATCATCGCCCACAATAAGATCAAAGAGGCGAACAATCTCGGAGCGAATGCGTTCACCATCCGACGCAAGCGCCTCAAAGGCAGCACGAGCTTCGGGAGCCAAAGCAGAGAGCATCGACGACGCATTGAGTGCCGTTGTAGACGTATTGTTCACAGTGTACACCGCCGCCGCCGCCGCAGCAGCAGCAGCAGCAGCAGCAGTACTGTTGTTGCTGTTGCTGTTGCTGTTGTTGTTCGTTGCAGGAGGTGGAGTGGTCATTCCGGTATCCGCTTCTCTAGCAGGCTCACTCATCGTCACATCACCCGTACTCCCTCCCTCATCAGCACTATCCATCGTCTCCGTGACGTCCCTCGCCCCATTCTCTCCTGCACCTCTCCCCTCCATCCCCTCCTCCCCTTCATTCCCCTCCTCATCATCCTCATCCTCTTCGTCGTCATACTCATCATCGTCTCCCTCGTCCATGTCAAGACACTCCGAATACACATTGGGCACTCGCGCTCTTCCTCCATTCGCATTCGTCAGTCGCTCCTAATAAAATAATCACAATAATCACCATCAGTACTCTTACATGCTCTCCGAGTGTCTTCTGCATACGCATTCCGGAAAATCATCGCCAGAATAGTAACTTCGATCGGGATTACACACAATATGAGTTTCCTTGGCGCTCAGTCCATCGTATAATCGTCCCCTCTACAGAGAAAAAGATACACAAATGTCAGTCAGGGGTTCCTCCTTCATCAGTTTGTTTTTTTCACCCTCCTTTCTTTCTATCACTTGGTTTTTTTCTCTCTCATCACTTCGTTTCTTCCTCCCTCCCCCGCTGTTTTTTTTTTCGAGTTACGTACGTCATTTGTCTCTCTTCGCCTTCGCGGTTCCTTTCTTTCTACGCACCACACACACACACACACACACATTTGATACAAAAACACGTGAGTGGGTCAGTCATTGTAGCTTGTTTCCACTCGATCGTCTCTATCTCTCTCTCTCACTTTGTTTCTTTCTCCTCTCTCTCTATCACTTTTTTTCTTTCTCCTCTCTCTCTATCACTTTGTTTCTTTCTCCTCTCTCTCTCTATCACTTTGTTTCTTTCTCCTCTCTCTCTATCACTTTGTTTCTTTCTCCTCTCTCTCTCGTCTTTACTTCTCCCCACTGTCTCCTCCTCCGCATTCCCTGTGCTCTCGTTCATCTCCTCGCCTTGTTTCGCTAAAAACAATTCAATGTCGACAGGGTAAGAGAATAACGGGTAGTCCACACGCAACCTGAGCTTACACTTTTTTCGAGAGCTCTCATTAGCGCTTGACTGAGGTTGAACACAATAAAATGATTAGTTATTGTGCATCAAAAGAAACAACCAACAGAAAATAAGAGCAGCAGGAAGACGAAACTTGGATTATGAAATACCAATGCCGTACCATTTGAGTGTCAGTGTCCGGGTTTGCTCCTGCTATGGTCCACAACAGAAAAAAATGTCAAAGAGAGAAGCACACACACACACACACACACACACACACACACACAGATGAATGTGCAATTACCGGCTGGGAGTCTTTCGTTCTCGGCGGGGTCGTCTGTAACGGTATATCCAGTCAGATGGACGGCGAGGGTCTCGGGCGAGCCGCAGTCGGTGGTGGTCGAGAAGGAGACCTTTTCGCCGACGTGAAAGGAGACGCTGAGTTCGCAGTGGGGTGTTTCGCGCGACAGCGACGACAGCGTGCAGCGCGCTCCGTTCACAACAACGTACACTGACACACGACTCTCCCCTATGTCGGTCTCCACCGCCGCCTGCAACAACCATCAAAGTAAAGTGTGTCAGAAGAAGAAGAAACCGTTTTTTTTTTTTTTTTTTGTTAGTGCGACACCCTCTAACCTTTGTCAAATGAAACGACTCTTGTACCACCTGAGTGTACCGTTTTCCCGGTACTACTTTCAACCCTACAAAGTGCGGGGCGGCATGCGTTGAGAGAGCAGCGTAGGAGCAGCGTACGCCGGCGTACCCCAAAACATGAGCGGATGCGTCGCAGAATGAATGAAACCCAAAGATCAAGGAACTAGCTAAAAAAAAGACAGAGCGACACACAGAGCTGTGACGTTGCTGAAACAATCCAGTCGGACTACGAACGAAACAAACTAACGATAAACAAACTATTTACTATATTCTTTTTAGAATTTAGAATTTTGATTGATTACTAATTATTTTCATTTCTCCTCCTCCTTCTTCGCTCTGCTCTCTCACATAAAATCGTCATAGTAGTCATCGGCATTTGCAGCCTCTTCTTCGGCCAGCTCAGCGGCAATCTCGGCGTTGATTTCGTCGTCAAACACAGAATTGCCCATTGCCTCCTCACTGAAGCCCGCCACCTTCTTCGGTCCCGAGCGTTTCTTTGACTTCTTGACGGGGCCCTTCTCCTCCTTTTGCTTCTCGTTGGTCATCACGGTCAATATTTTGCCCAGGTTCTTCATCATCTCCGAGCTCTGGCCCGAACACAGTCCGCGCATCAGCTGCTCCACAAAAATGTCGTAGCCACTCTTCTCCTAGACGGGAAAGAAGCCATAGATGTGAGATGAGAGCGAGCGAGATTTGTTGAGAATACACTGACGAGTAAACAACGGTTTTGTGTGCGTGTGTGTGCGTGTGTGTGTGTGTGTGTGTGTGTGTGTGTGTGTGTGTGTGTGTGTGTGTGTGTGTCTTTGTGGTGTGTGTGTGTGTGTGTGTGAATTCTTGGGTTCGCACTTGGAAAGGAAGAATCTTTTTTAAGAGGAGCTCTTCAAATTGAATGAAATCAGCCTTTTTGCGCACAACAAAGGCCGCAAGGGGATCCTCCTTGATCTGCACTTGAACCTTCTCGCTGCCAACACCTGAAACACACAATGCCCAGAAAAATGAAACGCAGAAAATGGGTGAGGGCGGGAAGAGGTGGAGGCCCATTGGCGTGCGTTGCTACGTACCAAAGGTGTCCTTGGCAAACTCCAATTCGCTTGCCTCCTGCTCGCGCTGCAATCGTCGTCGCTTCTCCTCCTCCGACTCCGCTTCTACCTCCTCCTGCAAAACACACCGACACCCCCCCGCACACACACACACACAGTCAGCTGTCTGCATCCGAAAGGCCGCACGCCTACCTCGTCCTCTTCGTCGTCCAGTCTGCGCTCCTTCGCTTCTGCCTTGGCCTTCCACGATTTCTTCTTCTTCTTCTTCTCCGCCTCGGCTAGGGCCGCCGCAGCAGCATCATCAGCCTTCTTTTTCGCGACCTCTTCCTCTGTCGGCTCGTCGTCGTCCCAGTTGTCCTATTCTCAAAATGGTCGCATGGTGAGCGGAGCAAAAAAAAAAAAAAAACCGACAACGCAAGAGACACTGCTTGAGGTGGTCTTACCATGGTATCCCCATCGTCATCCTCGTCGTCCCAGGCGGTTGCCACGGCAGGCGTGTCGTCATCTGCACTCGCGAGGAGGCCATGTCAATGCCAGGTTGATCAAGAGACTCTCTCTCTCTCTTGCTCTCGCTCTCGCTCTCTCTCACCCCATTCGTCGGCCATGGTCTCTGTGTGTATGTGTTGTCGTGCTAAAGGATAATTCGATTGGCCGGAGCCTGTACACGTAAGGAGTCTGTGAGTACGTGTGGGTGGTGGTGGGTGTTTGTCTGAGTGAAACAAAAGTGCAGTTGATTATTGATTAAAGTCCAATCTCAATTATTCTTCACTCTTCAGCCGTTTTCAATACATAATGTCGACCATTGCTGAGAATAGACTTGCTCAGGAGCGCAAGGCGTGGAGAAAAGACCATCCCTTTGTACGGGTTCCGTTTGCACTGTTGGGACGAACACTCGTTATTCACTTGTTTCGACAACCTGTAGGGGTTTATTGCACGGCCCGCGACCAACGCCGATGGATCGTTGGATCTGTTTACCTGGGACTGTGGTACGTCGACAAAGGCATTCAAGAGCGACGTGTCCCCCTAACTCGGTCGATTTTTTTGGCTTTTTGCGCGCGCACTTCCCATATTGCAGCCGTCCCGGGAAAGAAAGGCGTAAGTGGACGCGCATGTGAGCATGTGTGTGTGTGTGTGTGTGTGTGTGTGTGTGTGTGTGTATTATGTAATGAGTGGACGGTGAAGGGGGGGCTTTAAGAGGGTGTGGTGCTATTTTGTCCTTCGTGTGTCGGTTTTACGTTTTTGACTCGCTTGTCTCACTTTTTGCCAGACGCTGTGGGAAGGAGGAGTGTACAAACTGCGGATGACTTTCTCGGGCGACTACCCGTCGCTCCCACCCAAGTGCAAGTTCAACGACGCTCTCTTCCATCCCAATATCTACCCTAGCGGCACTATCTGTCTCAGCCTCATAGACGTCGAAAAGGACTGGCGACCTGCCGTCACCATCAAACAGGCATGCTTGCCTCTCTCGCCCAAACACACCCATTGTTGACTTTCTCTTGATTCTCGTCTTTAGATTCTCCTTGGTGTCCAAGAACTGCTGGATAGCCCCAACGCAAACGATCCGGCGCAACAAGAGGCGTACAGTACCTTTATGAAATCACGCGAGCTCTACGACAAACGTGTCCTTGAGCAGGCACGTAAGTATACTCCTACTTCATAATCACGTGTACACGCAAGAGAGAAGTGTAGCGAGTGAGTGAGTGAGTGTGTGTGTATGGGAGGGCGCAGAAAAGAAGTACAAAGGAAAAGGGCGAGATGTGTATGGTGTCAAAAAAAAACTCTCAATCTGTTTCTTTGTCTGTCGATTCAATATGTGCTCACTGTGAACCGAAATTGCATGTTGGTTGAGTCTGGGTCCATTGCGTCTGCATAGGGATGCCACAACGGGTAGCTGCAGAAAAATTATGGATAGGTGAGAAAAAAGAACAACAATAATAAGCTGATGCTGACTTTGTGTTCCAGTCGTTGTTCCACAGGTTAAACGATATTTCGTCTGGTTTCACTGCGAGCGGATGAGTAGCCACCGGAAACGCAGTCATTTATAGGATGTGAAGGAACAGGGTGAGACAAGTGCACAATCGGTGGAAGTGACGCAGAGTGTGCCGTGTCTGTGCATCCACAAGGCGGATTCCCTCAAGTGCATTCAAACGAGAGAATATGTATGTATGATGCGTGCGTGGCAATGTGTGCGCTGTTCCTTTTTGCGTTTCGTTAGCGAATGGATTGCGTGCTGGTGCTGTGAACCATTCAATAAGACCTCGCATTAATGGTAGGCGCAATCCACTCGCCAGGTTTGTCCATCTGCCACTCCCCTCCTTTTTAACCACTTCCTTTTGAATGGCAAAGAAGGCCGCTTCGCCCAGACACGTGGCCGTCTTGTCCAGTAGCTCCAGATCAAACGTAATCTGTCCATTGCCTGTCATGTTGGTGCCCACGTACACTTCGGCAGATGCAACATCATCTCTACGCATGAAACGGAAGGCGAATCGAGCGCGGGTGATGCACCTGCAAGTTCTTGTTGAGGACGTTGTTAATGAACCCCACCTGGGAAGCAATGCCGTTGTAGCTCACATCAAGATGGTTCATGTCTCATGTATACCATGTGCACATGTTGTATTCAAGGCATTTTGAGTCAGGCGGAGGTGGCATTGCATATTGGCCCAGTGGATGGCAGCGCATTGGGCGTCGACCCTTCCGACCAACAAAAGAGCCGCATCCAAAACAACAGCCATGTTGCCTGCCTTGTTTACGCTTCCCGCGCCATCTGTTCACAATGTCAATGGCCCCACGTTGACAACGCGAAAGGTAGAGCCAGTCTGAAGGAGAGAGAGTGGTGTTTGAGTGAGTGCTTGTTACATTGTCAATACAATCCTGTCGAATTGCATATGCCGTTGCACTGCCGCCTGCCCATTCCACGTCAAGAGAACACAGTCCAAACGTACTACATACAAACAAGGAGCAGACAAGGAAAATAAAAAGTCGCTTCATCAGAAAAAAAAAATTGATGGCTATTTTTCACTTTCTTTACAATCCAACCCTTCATCTCTTCTCGCGCGCGTCCCTCCGCTTTTACTTCCTCCTACACTTCGTCATCCGCCTCAAATCCAATTCGATCCTTAATGGCGTTTAGTCTGCGTCGCAGATCAGCGTAGCGATAGACACCGACCTGCCGCTGAGTGAACGGGTCAATCATGGGCTGTCCGTCGCGGTGGATGTTCTCCTCGATGGTCTGTGTGTAGTAGTCCCACTGCGTCTCAAATATGCCTTCCATTAGCTGGCGCAGCTGTGCGGGTACCTGCTTGTGCGAGGGCGAGTCCTCTTCAAGCATCTAACGGGGACGTGTCAATGGCGTGCCTTGAGTGCGTGTGGGAGGTTACCTCGCAGACGGCCGCACGAAGCGTCTCGTGTCGCAGAATATGATTGTAGGTGTCTGCGTCGCCGGCGTGTCGCTCCGTCTCAAAGCCCGGCTCATTGTAGTACGGATACTAAGTCGCGGCAGTGTCACACACTCATTTACACACACCTATATATCTCCCTCTCTCTCTTTTTTTTTTTTTTTTTTTTTTTTTTTCTCTTTATTTCTATCTTACTTCAGTCATGAGGGACTGGATGCTCATAAGCACCGACGAGAAGGAGAGCACGGGCGTCCACGAAGGACCACTCCACGTGCCCAGAATGCTCAGACACACTTTGCCGTCAGCGTACAGGTTTGGGTTGAAGCGCACCCGTCCGCTCGAGGTCGTCATCAGTTTCACCTATGATACAAAGTGTCACCGCTTGTTTCAAGAGCAAGAGAGAGTCACAAACAAAATTAGTGTGTCCTACAGTTGGGGGCTGGTTGGGATAATCGTTTGGGGCTCGGGCGAGAAAGTAGAAGAAGCCGCCTTCGTAGGGCGTGTCAAACTGTGTCCAAACAAAGAGAAATGAGTAATAGAGAAGGGGGGAGGGGGTTGAAACGGGGTGGGCGCGGTTACAGGTCCGGAGATGAGAGCGTGGACGACGCGAATGTCCGCATCGTCCACCCACACGCAGATGGCCGGCACTGGGTCGTTGTACAGCTTCAGAATGTCTGTCTTCACCCGCTTGATGCACGCCTGCGTGGGCTCGCCCGTCTCCTGGCTCTTGGCCACAAAGGGATCCCAAACCTAACGAGGACGGAACGATGAAGAAGAACCGACCGCAAAAAGGAACGTACGACTTTCTTTTGCTTCTCCATCGTGGCCGCAACGCTTTCTTTCTCGTCGATGGCACTTCCAGCCATTGCAGACTCGTCACTGCTAGGCCCGGCGTTGCCCAGCACGTAGTCGTCCTCGTCCTTTGTTTCGTCCGTCTTCGTTGGCGTTGGCTGTTCAGCGTCCGCGTCCATCGCAACCACAGATGAACCAGATGGATCTATATGTTCACTTTATATTCGTGTTTTGTGTTCTGCCTTGCGAGCCTAAAAATCTTGAAGAAGTAACTTTATCTGAATAGGATCAGAATTCAGAAATATGTCGCTTCCTTTTGACTCCCGCCTCGACCTTAGCTTTGACGACCATGTGCCCGTGGCACCACAACGAGACCAAGAGCTTGATTTATCACTGTGCGAGCGTGTCAACCACGAGCTAGACCTCACTATTGAGGAGGAGCAGCAGGAGACTCCATTTGAATTTTTGAAAGGCCCCTCAACCCCAAGTCGTCTGGCCAAGCCCACGTTCAATTCGATTGCGCTTGTTGCGCAGCAGCTGAAAGACCTTAATTTGCGCGTTTGCAAAGTTGATGCTCGCCTGGACAAGTCCTCGGCGTCGAAGGCGGCTGCAAAGAAAAGTTTGAATTACCGGCGAACGGACCGGCGCTATCCCAGCGCCAAACCCGCACCACAACCTCTAAAGCCCGTCTCAAACGAGTTCAAGGCCACACCAATCCCCTCCACTTCAGTCCACACGGCCAAGAGTGTCGCGCGTACTCGTCGAGGCGACGATGAGAACACACAGGACGTACAGTATTTCCTGCAATGCCCGCCAATCAATTTTGGTGTCTTTGACACTGACTCCACCACGACCACGGGCGCATCACGACAGGCGCCACTAGAGCAGGCCGTTTTGCAAGCGGGTCTGGAGCACACACTCGACAGTGTTTCGTATCTTAGACGCAATTGTCTCGCTTGGACGGAACAACAAAAGAAGCCTGTATAAAAATTGTACAGAAAATATAACGACACAAAACGATTAATACTCAAGCGCAGAGCCGTATTAAACACTGTTGCTATGCCTTGGCGAGCCATGCAAGAACGTGCGCTGCGCCCTTGACGGGCACCTGCGCGTCCACGAGGGCGCCGGCCAATGCCACGTCCGCAAGCGACCCCTGCGTCCCACAGCCACACAGCCAGCCTGACGTGCTCTTGCTCAGCACGCTGTCCGTCTCTTTCACAACCTCCGACTGTTGTTTGCTGTCCATGGTCGCAATCTTGCTGGCAAGCTCAAGGTATTCGTCAATCGCAGCCGCGCTATGTATGGTTTTAGAGGATTTAGTCACGCTCTCCCTATTGATTAAGTGGGGGTCCTACCATTCGGGATTGACGTTGGCGCTCGTGTCGTAGAGGGGCAGAGCAAAGGCACGGCAGAGGTATCGCAAAATGTTGACGACGCCACAGATGGGACGCAGCGAACCCACGACGTAAGGCTGCTCGACTGCTCGCCAGATGACAAAGAGGCGCGGTGTATTCTTGTCAAATGTACGTGTCTTGGGAGGCTCTACAAGGCCGTGGGAGCCCGACGGAACGACCGTTTTGAGGCTGGAGTGTGTCGTGCACTTGAGGTTGACACGGGGAGCAATGAGAAGCAAGACTCGCTTGAGCGCCGTCGGCATCTGTTGAGGGTTCACCACCAGCGAGGTGGCCGTGGTCGACGCCGCCGTGGACGACAGGTAGAAGCCGTTGTCGACCGCAGGCGCTGCTGCTGCAGTCTTGCTGCTCAGCTTGGACGCCAGACTCTCCGCGCGCCCATGCACAGCGGCGATGCGCGCCAAAAGGTCCACCTCCGACGCACCGCTGTTGTTGTTGTTCGAGGCAGACGCGTCGAGCTCAGCGTAGTAGGGTGCCACTGAGCGCAGAGGCAAGAAAGAGCGAATGAAAGAATGAGCAATGATGGAACACGAAAAAAAAAAAAAAATGGATGAGAATTTAATGAAATGACATACCAGAGTACATGGCAGAGGGAACGGGGACGTTGTGGACAGCAGCGGCTTGTTGCATTGAATACATGTCGGATGTAATTAATTTTGATTTTTGATTTTTATTTTTTGGCCATAAATGATTAGATTTCTAACTTGGCTCGTCATCTCTCACCAAGTCTACACAATGCTCGACTGATCCACAATTCCACATTTTTTGTATGGCATTGATTCACACGACTGAAGAACGAGTCCGTGAAGCCTTGCGAACGTTTGATATCCTCTACGACAACAAGGCGCACGTTGAGATTGACGAGGTCTTGGCTGACACTCCTCAAGTGCGCATTTCGGGAAATATCGATCACTGTCGACACTTTGCGACACTCTTTGCTGCCGACGGTGTTCGTTGCACGGTACTGTGTGCTCTCATGCGGTTTGATGGCTCACTTGTTCCTTTGTTTCTCACACAGGTCGAAGTTCAATCGTCTCCCGTACGACGACCCTGGCTTGCCTGGCTGCTTCTCGCCTCCCTTGCCGTTGGACTCTACACCCTCCACACTCGCACGCCTTGGTTTGCTCGCCACCTAGGCAGTGCAATCACCGTTCTTCCCCTTCTCTACGTCGTCGTGTGTCTCGTTGCCTTTGCTTTCGTTGCGGCCGAACACCTCGCTCCAAAGCGTCTCCTGCAACACCACCAGCCCATCGGTCACGGCCACAGCCACGCCCTATAGATACAGCATACGCCACTCATGCTACGACACTCGCGTCACTTGGCACGTCGCCACTTTCGATTTCTCTCCACCACAACTCCCCCCATGTCCTCGGCAGCGTCGTCGTCGTCGTCGTCCTCCTCCTCCTCGAAACAACAGCAGACGGACAACAAGGACGACGAGAATGGCCCGCCCGTGTCACAGATTGGCCGTGTGTCGCTCTTGACCATTGCGGTTGGTGGCATTGGCGCCGCCCTCTACTACTACTACAACAACGTTCGCCGTGGACCCGACGGACTCATGCGCACCGCACGCCTCAACGCCGAGCAAGGACATCGTCTACTGCAACAGGGCGATCTCAAGAAGGCATCATCGTCTTTTGAGTCGGCACTCGTTCACGGCAATGCCAACACGCCCGACGCCATCGGCCTGGTGAACATCACGGGAACCCTTGCGCGTGTGCGTCTGCAGCAAGGCTCTCTCTACGAGGCGCGTCGCCACTACACCTCCTTCCTCGAGCTCTACCTCAAGCACGGCGGTACCAAGATTGATACGGCTGTCATTGAAGTGAGTTGCAAATTGGCCGCCATTCACGCGCGTCTCGGGCAAAACGTCGAAGCGGAAAAGGGCTATCGCTATGCCATTGAATCGGCCGAGAAACGCATTGTGCGCGGTGAAGAACGAGCAGCAGCAAAAGCAGCAGTAGCAGCAGCAGTAACAGCGGTGGAATCGGTGGAAGCAGATGAGACAGCAAAAGGAAAGGGACAGAGCGGAGGTAAAGGAGCGAGCGAGCGGGCCAGTGAGTTGCTCAAGGGACTTAAGGGCGACGCAGAGGCGAGACTGCAGTCAGTGACGGGCGCTTCCACGAGTAGTGCCATTGGGGTACAACCGTTGGATGCTGCCGTTCATGATGGCTCTGATCAGGATGCCGTTCTCCTGCTTGGTCTTGCGCTGGAGCTCTACGCTCGCTTTCTTGTGAACAATCTCAGACGCCCCAATGAGGTACACCCAACAGAATTGTTGATGATGGCACTCTTGTTTGCTCACTCTCTATCGCTTTTGCTTCTTTTTGTTCTTTCTTTTGTTCTTTTTTTGTTCTTTTCTCCCTCCCCTCCTTTTGTATCCCTTTGTACTTTGTTTTCTTTTTCCCTCTCTCTCTCCTTTTCCTTCTCTCCCTCTCTCTCTCTCATTTTCTTTTTCAGGCAATCCCGTTACTTAAGCGGTCGCTGTCGGTGGCGGAGCAGGAGCTGGGTAGTGATCACAGCCAAGTGATTGTGCTGCTGAGCCAACTGGCAGACACCTACGCGTCGCTTGGCAACCAGAGTGACGCCCTGCGCAGTGCTCAACGCGCCGCGTCACTCAGCGAAAAGACACGCCAGCACGAGGCAGTGAGCTACTGCAATCTGGCGACGTTGCTGTGGGAGGATGACGAGCGCACGCGCGCCCTCGACTACTTTGAACGAGCGCGTGTGTGTGCCGAGAAGGACGACGATCGTGAGGCGGTCGTTGAGATTGGGGCCATTCTGGACAAGTGTCGCTCTGACTCGGAGAAGAAGAAGTCGTAGATGGTAGAAATAAAAAAGACGTATTGTTATTGTTTATTGTTATGACATTGCTATGCGAGATGGACAAAGACAAAGTCGACACAGGCGTAGAAAGCACGCGAGCTCTCAATGACGTTGCCATCAGTGTCTTTGAGAGCCGCGATGGACTCGGTGGCTCCCAGGCCCAGCTGGGCGCGAATAAGCTCGAGAATGTCGTTCATGGATAAATCTTCTTCAAAGTTGCAGCTGACAGGAGTGCGTCGCGTGCCATCGCGGCGGACACAGACCAGTGTCAGCTTGTATACGTGCAGCCGTGTTGATTTGTGTGTTTGCATCTTTCTCGGCGACGACTCCCTTTCACCACCGATTCCTCCCTCTTCTTTCTCGTCTCCCTCAACCAGACTGTCACTGTAATCCTCCTCATCGTCAACATTATCGTCGTGCGAAGCGTAGCTGAAATGGTCTCGGCCAGGGGCTACGCGAGCAGCCGCGGAAGACGACGAGCGGGCAGGCGGGCCAACCCCACCCCCGCCAGGCGACATGTTCAGTGTATGTCCCGACTTGGACAGCGGTGGGGGCGGTGGGCCCGCCGGAGCAGAAGCAGGAGCAGAGGGCATGGGAGGCAAAGACGTCGGTTCACCAAGACCATCGTCATCGTCAACAAGATAGTTTCGTGACGACGACGACGACGATGCAGGTATGTCGTGCCGTCCACCGACCAGTCCGGCCTCGGGCATGTCGTACTCGGACGAGCGCTCGCGCGACGGACCAGGACCAAAAGCATCCTTGGTATTCTTACGCCTCGCCTGGTCGCCACCCCGTCTCTGTTTGCCGTCGCTTCTGTCAGCGTCTCCTCGCGCCTCCTCTTTATTCTTCTTCTTGTCCATCTTCTTCCCTTTCTTCTTCCCTTTCTTCTCCTCAATTTCAAGGACAACCTCATCGTGAACTGGCAACAGTTCGCGAAACGCAGGTGGGTCATGCACGTCGAGCTTGGACACGGAGTGAAAATTAAAATCCTGATCCTGCTGGAGTGCACTGCCGGGCTGCGCAATATCGTCAGCAAGGGACTCTCTGCGCTCTACATCTTCAACAAGAACACATCCCGGCCTCGCGTCCATTTCAATCGCATCGCTCTCCGGCTCAATCTCAACGATGGTTCGACTCAATCTAGAAACGAAGAGCCAATTAGAGACTGTGAGTGTGTCTTTGTTTTGCGTGTGCTGTGTAGTAAGTACTCTTCCTCGGGCGCAGCCATGCTGCGTGGCTCTTCATTCTGCAGCTTGCGCAGTGAGTTTTCCTCTGGCTGCGGTGTTTTCCACATAGCGGCACCTTCCTGTTCATCGTCAAGTCGCTCGCGTGTGTGAAATGCCTCGTTGAGAAGGAAGATGAAACAGGTAATGACAGACGCAATAGTGAGCACAAAGAATAGGATAGCTGAAGAAATGATTTTGAAGAGAGGAGGAGAAATAGAGAAAAACAGAGTGATAGAGAGAAAAACAAAGAGATAATACAAAGAGATGAACAACGTGATAGAGAGGCAGAAGGAAGAAGAAGAGAGAGAAAAATACAAAGACAGGAAGAGAACGAAAAGAAAAAAGAGAGAAAGGCGAAGAAAAAAAACACATCGAAAAGGTCAGCAGAATATAATAATTATATTATATAAGTCAGTTGGAGTCGTACAGAGAGCAAAAGCGGCAGACGACTCATTGAGAGACTTGAAGTTGTTCATGTCGACAATAAAGTACCAGACAGCCGTACCAATGGTAACCAGCATGAGGGCACTAAAGACGCAAATGTACGCATAGAGGAACTGCCACGAGTGTAGCCAGTAGGCGCGCAGCACAAACGTCCCATCGTCGCTCTGGATAACGCGTCTGCGAGTGCGCTCGGGCAGCTCAAAGACTTCTTCTCTGCTGATAGGCTTGTCGGTGTAGAGTGAACTGCGCAGCGTCTTGAAGAGGTCAGTGCCGCGAATCACAATGGGGTGGCGGAACATGGTGGCGTAGAAGGACGCCACGTAAACAATGTTGAGGAATCCATAGAGAAGTGCTAAAAAAAAAAAAACGAGAGGTGTGCGCGTGTGCGTGCGTGAGTATTTATGTGCGAGGGAAGTATATCTACTAAACAATGTGATACCAACGCCGAGTGCGTCCGTTACGGAGAGACCCATAATATCAGTGAAGAGGACGTAGATGGAGTAGATACAGATGATCTGTGCAAGAGAAAAAAAAAGCGAAACAAAACGATGCAATAAGATTGTCGCACAGAGAACTGGCGTAATAGACGAAAGTGTTATTACGTTGGCGACAATGACAGTCGCATAAAGACAAAAGGTGATGTATCGCGTCCAGCGATGGTGCGCAATGTCAACCAAAACCTTTCCCACTCGGTTGGTGACGAGATGGCTCTTACGAGGCACAAGCACAATGAAAGGACCGAGCAAGGTGACCGCTCCGCCGAGGACCAGCGACGAACGAATGAGTTGTGTCTACAAGCAATGTTGATGCACGAGCGCACGACACACCCTGAGAAGACTTACGACATTCTCAGGGCTATTCTGCATGGCAATGGCAGTGTAGTAGCTCAGGCGCCACATGAGATAAGCGATGACAAGCGAGCCTACTGCAAAGCCCACAAGGAGAACTTTTGGGAATCTACGACCAATTTGGAACGCAAAATACACACACACACACACACACACACAAAAGGTCAAAACGGGCAACAAGATAGAACGCGCAGTACTGAGAAGACATTGCGGTCACAAGGGCAAGGTACTCCTTGACGAAGATGACGACGGTGATGGCTGAGAGGGCGGGACAGGAGAGAGAAGAGAGGAGCGTTTTTCAGTTCTCTCTTTTTTGTCTTTTTGCATTACCAAGACCCAAGTAAAAAAACACTTCAGGAGGCACTCCCAGTGGTGCAGCTGTACATCGTTTGTGTGAGCAGGGGGGGGATAGAGGCATAGGTGAGAGAGGGCGGAGGGTTGATCATCGAGTAGACCACGGCCTACCACCAAAAGCTGCTGGATCCAAAGCCATGATCAAAAACAGACAGTGAAAAACTTGACGTAGATTGAGGCGTCAGGTGTGTGGTTGAGTGGGTAGGCGTACAGGAGATAAAATAATAAATTAATAATTAAATAATTTTTATCTTTACTCTTCTTATTCAATTTACACAAATTTTGCAGAATGATTCGACAATATTTCGTCGTTGCTGGGCTTCTGATGATTTCACACTTGCATGTGTCACACTCCACAGATCCTGAGATGTACGTTTTCTATAAATTTGGTCAACTTGCGGTTTCATTCTTTTGAAATTCTTTTGAAATTCACGCGCTGTAGAAGAAGTAGCGGCGACGGGGCGTTGTATTTGGCACCAGGCAATGGGCAAGATGTGCATGTCTCCGGTCCGTTGTACGAGCAGGGCTTGAGGGTTGCGAAGGTGGCTGAGCTGCCTGCTGCCATCCGGCGGTACACCTGCAGAGCAACGGAGACATTCAACTGCTGGGGGCCCTTTGACTGGGTGCGCTTCACGGCCGCTGATTGCGCAGGGTCGTTGCCGACAGGCGACTGTGACGTTCATCTTAAGAAGCTGGTGGCCCAAGACGGCGCGACACTGACGAATTTTGAAGTTGTGCTTCCGAGTGAGACGGTCGTGTACAATTCACAGGGGAACTCTGCGCCAGGCCCCGCGCTGCAATTCAAGCACTGGAACGGAGGGAGTTTTATCAGCATGTGTCCTGTTGAGGTTGTCATTCAGGTGACCTGCTACTAATATGTACAAAATGTCAAAATCAACATGTGAAAATACAACAAATCAATTCTCTCACTAATATATCTAATTTAGACTCACTTGATCACTTCTGACTTTTCTGATCGTTGAGTCATACTCCGTCATCTTTCTCCATAATTCGTCGCTAACAATTAACAAAAATTAATAATAGAAGAAGAAAAATTATGAATGTCGTGTATACGGATGTCTCACTTACTAACAGTCTAGGTGTCTACTAAGTGAGTACTAACTACTTTAAACTTTTTTTTTTAGTTTTTTTCTCAACACAACCCCTCACTCTTTGACATGCTGCAAGGTAGGGCACGTCGAGCGTCACCAGCCACGCTTCTTCTCTTCACGCGATGCGACCACTCGAACTGTCTCTTTCTCCTCCTTACCCTCTTTGCTTTATTGCAGCTCTTGCGCTGAGTCGACGCGCCCTCTTAAGACCAACCGCGTAAGTCATCCTCGCGACTCGTACCCTCTCTCGATTTGTGCCTTTTAGTCGGCTAGAAAAAAAAAAGTTTTTTTTTTTCCATTTCGATTGACATCTCTTTTCTGCCTAGCTCGCTTGCTTTACGGACGAGGCAGGCTTACCAATCTACAGATGCGAGCAAGATCGCCACGCCCACAACCGGATCACTGCAGAATACGGTCGCTTCCGGCGTTGCGCCTCTGAACAACAATGTCGACTTTGTCCTCACCAAAATGGACGCTCTTGCCAAGTACGTCCAGCCTGCCCTGTCCCCTCCCAGCGACACTGCCTTTGTGTGACACCAGTGTCGCGCTTGAAACCGACGCTGGGGATGACCTGGCAACGCGTGACGTTTTTGACTTTTTTGATCTCTTAGTTGGGCTCGCGCAGGTTCGATTTGGCCGATGACCTTTGGACTGGCCTGCTGTGCCGTCGAAATGATGCAAGCAGCTGCAAGTCGTTACGATTTTGATCGTTTTGGTATCATTTTCCGGTACGATTACACAAGAGACTCGCTGTGCTCGCTTACTCACCAGCACTTTTTCGTAGAGCTTCACCTCGTCAGAGTGACGTGATGATTGTCGCTGGAACGCTCACCAACAAAATGGCCCCTGCTCTGAGAAAGGTCAGCCAACAGTGCGGAAAATAAAGCTATTATCACCACTCATTATGTTCGTGTGTGTGCGCCTTCGACTAGGTTTACGATCAGATGCCAGAGCCACGGTAGAACAAAAGATTACAATTAGGGCGTGTTCACTTCATTTTAATAATTATATTATGTGCATGTAGATGGGTTGTATCAATGGGATCGTGTGCCAATGGCGGAGGATACTATCACTACTCATACGCAGTTGTGTAAGAACAAATAGAGAGATACACACAACACCGCCCTCGATCACTCTCCTTTCTTTGTTCTTACTTTCTTTTTTTGTTCTCTCTCTCTCTCTCTCTCTCTCTCTCTCTCTCTCTCTCTCTCTCTCTCT
>CALSCP010000761.1:9903-24388 GCA_943704425.1 Ministeria vibrans ATCC 50519 | reverse complement strand
ATTGTTTTTCAAAAATTAATAGTTCATTAGAAAAACTCTTTCACCTTTCGTTTGTCTCTCTCGAATGAATTGCACTCTCGCTCTCTCTCAACCTCTCTCTATCTCTCACTACTCCGCTCACAGATCATCAAAAGGGGACAATTAGACTCACAATAAGGTCTCGTTCTCCTCCGTGTCAATGCCGGATGTGAGCATGGCGGGTGATCGTGATGCCCTTGCAATGGGCGCGACCGACGACGACCGACGGCCCCAGCTCGAGACAGAGCTGCTTGCAATGGACATGGTGTCTGCAACGTCTTCTGTTTGCGACGAACGACGCGACAATGTTGCCCAAGTGTCGCTCGCGGCATCCGAAGGCGCCGCCGCACCCGCAGCTCCCGTCGACAGTTGCTCCACCGCATCAGCTCTTCTCTGGCGCGCTCTCCTTGAATACACCACAAAGATGACAACGACAACAAGAGCCAAAAGAGCGATAGCGCCCACCACTGCACCGGCAACTCCACCGGAGCCCAAAGCACCCGACGATGTTGACGCGCCCGCACCCGATACGGGAGCCGTCAGCTGGTAGTACTCACAGCGGTTACCGTGGTAGTTGGGAGTGCAGTAGCACACCTCGTTGAGACAGGTACCACCGTGTTGACACGGCTGCGACGAGCAAAAGGGCAGAGTCGACTCGCACAGCTCGCCGGTGAAACCCGTTGCACACAGGCAGAAGTAGGCGCCAAGACCGTCGTGGCATGTGCCGCCGTAGTGACAGGGCGACGAAGCACACTCGTCAATGTCCGACTCACAGTTGACACCGGTGTAACCGGTGTTGCAGACGCAATTGTAAGAGTTGACGCCGTCGTAGCAGTCGCCGTGGACACACGGCGAAGACTCACACTCCGCGGCATTGGTCTCGCACACGGTGCCTGTCCATCCTGGGGGGCAAGTGCACGTAAACGACTGCACACCGTCGTTGCAGGTGCCACCGTTGAGGCACGAGTGCGGCGTGCAGTCTTCGGCATTTGTCTCGCAGTGGTAGCCAATAAAGCCCAGCGGACAGGAGCACACGTAGTGGTTGATAAAGTCAAGGCAAGTGCCACCGTTGAGGCAACTCACGTAGGCACACTCGTTGACGTCAGTTTCGCAGTTGGTACCTGTGTAACCTTCGTGGCACATGCACTCGTAGTCGGCGCCTCGCGTGACACAACTGCTCGTGCCGGCGCTGCTGCACGGGTACGAGTTGCAGTGGTCGACATGACTGTCGCACGTCACACCAAAAAGATAAGGTGGGCACACGCACTCAAAGCTATTCACTAGATTAAGGCACGTGGCAT
This sequence comes from Ministeria vibrans ATCC 50519, assembly GCA_943704425.1. NCBI lineage: Eukaryota > Filasterea > Ministeriida > Ministeriidae > Ministeria > Ministeria vibrans. Next base: position 23,069 of record CALSCP010000761.1, on the reverse strand, counting down.
ACTGCGAGCAAGGGTTCGACGCGCACTCGTCAATGTCGTGCGTACAGAAGAGCCCCGTGTAGCCAGCGTCGCACACGCACGAGTACGACTTGTGTCCGTCGACGCACGTACCATGGTAGTGGTCGCATTGGTGGCCCAGACAATCATTGACACTTTGGTCACAGGTGGCACCCTCCCAGCCCAAGGCGCACCAGCAGACAAATCCGTCAGTGCGGTCGTCGCACGAGCCGCCATTCTCGCACGGGTTCGAATCACACTCGTTGATGTTGTGATCGCACGCAACGCCCGTATAGCCCGGCGCGCACGCGCACAGGTACGCGTTTTCGAGGTTCAAGCAAGTGCTCGTGTAGAAACAGGGCGACGACGCACATTCGTCAACGTCCTGGTGGCACAACAGACCCGTGTAGCCCGGGTGACAGCTGCAAGTGAACGAGTTGACACTGTCGAGACACAGTCCAAAGATGCACGGCTGCGACGCGCATTCGTCCACATCCACCTCGCAATGAGTGCCGGTAAAGCCCGCCTCGCAGACACACTCATAATAGTCGATACTGTCGTAGCAGGCGCCATGTACGCACGGCTGCGACGCACACTCATCCACATCGTGTTGGCAGTGAATACCCTCGTAGCCAGGCATGCAGATGCACGAGAAGGCATTGAGTTCGTCGGCGCACGTGCCGCCGTGTTCACACGGCATCGACGCGCACTCGTTGGTCTCGGTGGCACACACGTCACCTTCGTAGCCGGGTACACAGTCACACACAAACCCATTGGCACTGTCGACGCACGTGGCACCGTTGAGACACGGCTGTGACGCACACTCGTTTACATTGATCTCGCACTGGGTACCAAGGAAGCCGGGCAAACAGGCACAGGTGAAGCCACCGGGCGCGACCACATCGGTGCAATAGGCACCGTTTTCGCACGGCGCACTCTGGCACTCGTCAATATCTTGGCCGCACTGGGGACCGGTAAAGCCGGCAGGACAGTCACAATGAAAGCTGTTAAAGTGATCGGTGCAGGTGCCGCCGTTGACGCACGGCAACGACAAGCACTCGTCCGCCTCGAGTTCGCACCGAAGTCCTGTCCAGCCCGACAGGCACATGCACACCCAGGCGTCTCCTTGGTTGTCGCAGTGACCCTGACCGTTCACGCATGGGTTGGAGGCACAGTCGTTGCGTTTGCTGCTGCAATGCGAACCGAGCCAACCCGGCTCGCAGGCACACGAGAAGCTGTTGAGACCGTTGGAGCAGGTGCCGTGTGCGCAGGGCGACGACGCACACTCGTCAATGTCCGCGTCACAGTTGGTGCCAGTGAAGCCCGGCATGCATGCACAAAAGTACTGGTCGCTGGCATGCGAGCACTGAGCACCATTCTGGCAGGGCGACGATGCACACTCGTCAATGTCCTGGTTGCACACGGTGCCGGTTATGCCCGCGATGCACTCGCAGCGGAATGTGCCAGGCAGGTCGACACAGCGACCGTGCACACAGGGCCACGACTCGCACTCGTTGATGTCAGTCGAGCACATGGCGTCGGTGTAGCCGGGAGCGCAGACGCAGCGGAAGCCGTTAAGTTCGTCGTAGCACTGGCCGCCGTTCGAGCAGGGTGACGAGACACACTCGTTCGTGTTCGTCTGGCAATGAACGCCCTCCCAGCCGGGAGTACAGATACACGTGTACGAGTTGATCAGATCGTTACAGGTGGCACCATTCTGGCAGGGAAACGACACACACTCGTTGATGTTGGTCTGGCAGTCGGCGCCGGTAAAGCCATCGACACAGTTGCACAGGTAGCCGTTGACCTGGTCAAAGCAAGTGCCCTGGTTCTGACACGGGGTGCTCAGGCACTCGTCTGTGTTTGTCTCACAGTGCACACCGTGAAAGCCCGAGGCGCAGTGACAGATGTAACCATCAATGCGATCCTCGCAAATGGCGCCGTTGGCGCACGGCAACGAGCCACATTCGTCAATGTTCACCTGGCACAAATCACCGTTGTAGCCCGGAGCGCACTCGCACACAAACGACCCAATGCCGTCGTGGCAAGTGGCACCATTGACACACGGTGCCGAGGTACACTCGTCGTAGTTCCATTCGCAACGCGTGCCCGTGGTACCCGGCATGCAGACGCAGTGGAAAAAGTCAAATTGGTTGTGACACGCACCCATGTTCTCGCACGGGCTCGACGAGCACTCGTCAAAGTCCAGCTCGCACTGAACTCCGGTGAAACCCGAAGCGCATGCGCAGCGGAAACCGTTCACCTCGTCGTAGCAGTGTGAGCCATGCTCGCAAGGCGACGAGGCACACTCGTTGCGTTCCGACTGACAGTTGACGCCAAAGTAGCCGGATGCACAGTCGCACGTGTATGCGGCATTGTGGTCAACGCAGGTGGCGCCGTGCTGGCAGGGCGACGAGTCGCACTCATCAATGTGCATCTCGCAATTGACGCCCATGTAGTCGGTACCGGCGCAGTCACAAAGGTAGCTGTCAAATTGATCGTGACAGGTGCCACCGTGTTGGCACGGTGACGATTGGCACTCGTCGACTTGCAGTTCGCACAGGTCGCCGTACACGCCCGAGATGCAACTGCAAGTAAAGCCGTCAAAGTGATCGTGACATGTGCCATAGTTTCGGCAGGGGTTGGAGTCACATTCGTTGTGTTCGGCCTCGCAGTGCGTGCCGGTGTAGCCTGAGGCGCATGTGCACACAAAATCGGTCAGCGAGAAAGTACCGAGGGTACAAGTGCCGCCGTTGGCGCACGGGTTGGAGGAGCATGCGGCGTTGCACAAGTCACCATAGTAGCCCGGCTTGCAAGTACACGTAAATCCGTCGCCACTTGCGTGGTTTGTGCACACCTGCGTGCCGAGCGGATGGCACGGCTGAGCATGGCAGCCGGGAAGTACCTCGCAGTTATTGCCACCGTAGTAAGTGGGACAGGAGCAGGTGTAGCCACCCTGCTGAGGCGAGTTGAGTGTGCACACTCCGCCATTTGCGCAGGGGTTTGACGTGCACGCCGAGTCCTGACAGAGCACACCAAAGAATCCAGGGGTGCACGAGCACGAGAAGCCCCAGTTGTGCTCGTGGCACTGGGCACCGTTCTGACAGGGCGACGAGGTGCACAGACCAATGAGGAAGCTGCAGTCGTATCCAGTGTACGGCTCCGAGCAAATGCACTTGTAGCTGTCAAATTCATTCATGCAAGTACCACCTTGCTGGCACGGATTCGAAAGGCACTAATGTAAAAGAAGAGAAAAAATAAAATAAGAAAATAAATGAAGCGAGAGCTGTCAAAGAATAATAATAATAATAATAATAATAATAATCATAATAATCATAATAATCATAATAATAATCATAATAATCATAATAATCATAATAATAATAATAAAAATAATAATAATAATAAAAATAATAATAATAATAAAAATAATAATATTAATAAAAATTTATTATTATTATTATGTTTGTACCTCATCAAAGTCCGATTCGCAAAACTGTCCGGTATAGCCACTGGCGCAGTGACAAGTGTAGCTGGTGACACCGTCCATGCAAGTGGCTCCGTTCAAGCAAGGGTTCGAGACACACTCGTCAATGTTGACCTCACAGTGGGTACCAGAGAAACCTGGCTTGCACCAACAGCTGTAGCTGTCAATGTTATCATGACAGACGCCACCATTGACACAGGGCGAGGAGGCGCACTCGTCAATATTCACGTCGCACGCGGTGTTCTCCCAGCCAGGGTTGCACAGGCACTGAAAGCCATTGACAAAGTCGGCACAGACACCATTGACACATGGGTAGCTGTGGCATTCGAGGATGTTGACGGAACAGTCGTGGGCGGTGTAGCCGGCAACGCAGTCACAGCCAAAAGAGCCAACAAAGTCGAAGCAAGTGCCACCGTTGTCGCACGGATTGGAGGCACAATCGTCGTGGTCTACTTCACACAGGGTGCCTAAAGCGCCCGTGGGGCAGGAGCACGCGAAAGAGTTGATTCCGTCGAGGCAAGAACCGCCATTCTGGCAAGGGGTTGAGGCACACTCGTTGATGTTGCCCTCGCAGAAAGCGCCCGTGTAGCCTGGCAGGCAGGCGCAGCTGACAATCGCGTCCAGGAAGGAGCAAGAAGCGCCGTTTTGACAAGGATTGGAGGCACAGTAGTCGATGAGTGACTCACAGTCCGTGCCGGTGTAGCCAAGAGCACAGGTGCACTCGTAGACAAAGTGCGAGCTCTCACTGCACGTGGCACCGTTGCGACACGGATTCGAGGCGCACGGGTCCATCACCGACTCACAGAAGGTGCCGGTAAAGCCGGAGACGCAGAGGCAGGCGAAAAAGTCCATGCCAGTCGTCTCAAAGCAGGTTCCACCGTTGGAGCACGGCTCCGAGTCGCACTGCTGGATTTCAGTCTGGCAATGAATGCCGGTGTAGTCGACGGCACACTCGCACATGTACAGATCGGACACGTACTGGTAGCCGCCCTCGTGACACGTCGCACCATTTTGACAAGGGTTTGAGGCGCACTCATCGACTTGTGCCGTGCACACGACGCCCGTGAATCCCGCGGGACAGTGGCACTCGTAAAAGTTGGGCGAGCTGCCTTCGGTGCACGTACCACCGTTGTGGCAGGGATTTGAGTCGCACTCGTCGACATCCACCAAACACTCGCTGCCGGTGAATCCCACGGCACAGTCGCAGGAAAAGGTATTGGGAAGGACCCCGTTGTGACAGGTGCCACCGTTGGTGCATGGACTCGAGTCACACTCGTCGTGATCCTCGTCACACAGCGCCCCTTTCCAGCCGGCGTGGCAAACACAGAAAAAGCCGTTGACCAATTCGGAGCAATCACCATTGTGACAAGGGTTCGACAGACACTCGACAATCTCCATGCTGCAATCGGTGCCGGTAAAGCCGGCCGGGCAGTTGCATGTGTAGCCGGGACCCGCTGGAGAAGTGAAAATGGGCAGCGTCCCCATGGCAGGGCCGCCACCGGAGACAATCTCCAGATCAGTTTCCTCGCAGGTGCCACCGTTGGCACAGGGAGCCGACTCGCACTCGTCAATGTCCGTTTCGCAGAACTCGCCTGTGGCCCCGTCAACACAGTCGCATGTGTAGCCATTGACATTGTCGTTGCAGGTACCGTGATCCCCGCACGGACTCGAGCTACACTCGTAAAGTGGCACCTCGCAGATGGCACCTGCAAACCCGTCGACGCACGAACAAATAAAGGCGTTGAAGGTACTCGACTCAATACAGGTGGCACCATTAACGCACGGCGACGAGATGCACTCGTCGTAGTCGACCTCGCAGTTATCACCGAGCACACCAAAAAGGCAGTCGCACGTGTAATGTTCGACACCGTCGTGGCATGTGCCAGCATTGCTGCAGGGGGAGGAGGCGCAGTCATCAATGTTCGTCTCGCACTGGAGACCCGTAAAGCCTGGTGGGCACACGCAGTGGTAGGCGCCAAAGTCGACAAAGCACGTCGCCTCGTTGTAGCAAGGGTCCGAAAAGCACACGTTGACAAACTCCTCGCAACGCTCGCCAGTCATTCCCTCAATGCAGGTACACTGGAAGCCTCCAATGACATTGATACAGGAACCCATGTTGGAGCAGGGCGACGACATGCACGGTGCCGTGCTAATCTGACATTGAGGACCGGTAAACCCGGGAGCACACGTGCACGCAAAGTAACCCACGCCGTTTGTGCACGTCGCGCCATTGGCACACGGCACCGAAGCGCACTAATAATTTATAATAATTAAGAAAAGGCCGAAGGAAAAAAATAAGATGCATACAAAGATACCCCTCTCAAAAAGAACATATATGTGTGTCTTACATCGTCAATGTCCACTGAACATAAGGCTCCCGAGAAACCAGGCAAACAATTGCAGGTGAAGGTACTCACGCCATCGACGCAAGTAGCACCATTCATGCACATGTTGCCAACGCAATCGTCCACGTCGCCACACGACACACCAGTAAAGCCGACCACGCATTCGCATGTAAACGCTCCCGCTTCGTTGACACAGGTGCCGCCGTTGATGCAGGGAGACGAGGCACACTACACAAGTATTGTTATAATTTATTCAAGGAGACAGTGAGTGACGGTGATAAATATGTATGATTATTAGTATAATTATGAGTTTCACCTCATCCTCATCCACAGCACAGGAGGCACCGGAGAAGCCGATGGGACAAAGGCAATGGTAGGAATTGACTCCATCCACACAAGTAGCACCATTGTGACAAGGATTGGACGCGCACTAAAATTAAAGAACATCACAGGAAAGAGAGAGAGAGAGGGGGGGGGGGGGGGGATTTTACTGTTCTTGCTCTGCATTCTGCCAATGTTTTTTCATGTTGCAATATTAATGTACCTCATCGATGTTGATACCGCATGTTTGACCCTCGTATCCGGCAGCGCAGGTGCAAGTAAACGTAAAGACACCCTCGTTGCAAGTGGCGCCATTGTTGCAGGGATTTGAGGCGCAGTCAAGCTGCTCAAGCAGCGTGTACATTCCAATCATGTTCTGAGAGATGCCGCAAATGTAGCCGGGCGTGCAGAGCATGCTCTCGGCGGTGGGTACAGGAAGCTGCTCCCAAACACCGGTGATGTTTTCGTAGACAAAGGTGTCGGCGGGTGCACCGGCACGAGGCACCTTGACGAGGTACTGCGGAGTGTCACGACGACGAACCTCAGCGGTGATGACAATGGTTTTGATGGTGAAGACGGATCCGTAGAAGCCCATACCGGCCGGCTCCAATGGCACCATGTTGTTGTCGTTGTCGAAAAACGTGATGATAACCTGCACATCCGAATCGAGACCCGACAGAATCAGATCCCAAATGATACCAACAAAGAACTCGATGGCGTTGGTTGTCATGGGGTCAACAGTGACCGTTTGGGTCTCGCACTGGTCACCCGTGATGACGACGCCGTCGTCGGAGGGACACTCGCACTCAAAGTCAGCAAGCAGGTTGGTGCATACGCCACTGTTGAAGCAAGGAGCACCGTCGCACTAGAAAACAAAAATAAAACAATCATCAGAAACAATAATTATTATTATAATAAGAATAATAATTATTATAATAATAATTATTATAAGAGAAAGAAAAAGAAAAAGAATAAGAATAAGAAAAAATAAGAATAAGAATAAAAAAGAATAGAATAATAAAAATAATAGGAAAAAGAATAAGAACAATGATAAGAATAAATAATAAGAATTATTTAATAAGAATGGCTGTTTGTTTTCTATATTTTTGGTACCTCGTTGATGTCAGTCTCGCAATTGACACCCGTGAACCCAGGGGCACAGTTGCAACCAAATGTGGCGATGGCAGGCTGTGTGCAAGTAGCACCATTGGCGCAGGGGAAGGAATTGCACTCGTCGATGTCAACGTCACAGAGGGAGTCAGTCCAGCCGACGGGACAGAGACAAGTAAAGCTGTCGATGCTGTCAAGGCAGGTGGCGCCGTTGTTGCACGGATCTGACACACACTCGTCAATGTCCGTTTCACACATGTCGCCAGTAAACCCAGCAGCGCAAGTGCATGCAAAGCCACTTGCAGCAGGGGGGACGCTGCGTCGGCGATCAACATACATATCGTGTGTGCATGTGCCGCCGTTTGCGCATGGGAACGAGTCGCACACAGTGGAGGTTTCGCAGTGGGTGCCGGTAAATTCAACGGGGCAAGTGCATTCGTACGAGTCGGGCATGCTGCCCTCGATGCACGTGCCGCCATTCTCGCACGGATCTGACACACACTCGTCAATGTCCGTCTCACACATGTCGCCGGTAAACCCAGCAGCGCAAGTGCATGCAAAGCCACTTGCAGCAGGAGGGACGCTGCGTCGGCGATCAACATACATATCGTGTGTGCATGTGCCGCCGTTTGCGCATGGGAACGAGTCGCACACAGTGGATGTTTCGCAGTGGGTGCCGGTAAATTCAACGGGGCAAGTGCATTCGTACGAGTCGGGCATGCTGCCCTCGATGCAGGTGCCGCCATTCTCGCAGGGGTCTGACTCGCACTCGTCAATGTCCGTCTCACACATGTCGCCAGTGAAGCCGGGTGCGCACACGCACGTATGCGACCCGGAATACGCATCAGTTCGACGCGTACGGAGGGTTGACGAAGAATCTATGCACGTTGCACCGTTGGCGCACGGCGAAGAATCGCAGCCTATACGAGCGAGGAGTTAGTAATGAACGAAGAAGAAGAGTAATAATAATAATAATAATTAATGGAAACAGCCGTTCACATGAGCGGAACACGCAGCGGCAAAATTAAAGCACACGATTGCAATTCAGAGAGAGGTGATACGTGTGCATTTGGATAGCGATCATCGTGGGAGCAACGAGGTGGCCTTCAGAGGAGAGTGGGACGAAATGAACGAAAAAGGCAATTGTGTGGAATTTTTCAAAGATTGCCCAAAAAAAAAGTTCCTCTGCGAGAAATTCACAGCGACATTCAAGGAGAAGAGGACGCAGATTGCGTTTTAAACAAACCACTGAGATACAGTGAGCCAACTCTGGAGGACAAGCGAGAAGATTTTTTCGGATCGTTCGGAGAGAGGAATTTGCATTTTCAAAAGCGAATAAATGAACGTCACGACTGCTGGGCGTCAGACGGCCAAGTACACTCGCAGAAGGGGATGTGATGAGAGGAGAAAGCAATAGGAAGTGAATGGACGTGACTCTATGAGGAATGAGGGTGGACGAATGGCACTGAGTGGCATTTGGCCGACGACAAGCAAAAGTCACTCGAGACGCTGGACGGGGCGGTATCGCTGTCATTCAGAGCTCCACGCATCGATAAGAGAGCGTGACAGACGTGATAGGCGTGATAGACGGCAAGCGGGGAGGGTAAGGGGGAGAGGAGGACAGTGACGCCGGAGTGCATTCCACAGGCATTCCACGTCAATCCTGATCAAGTCTGAGAGGAAAGCGAACCGAAATGGCAACGTTCCGCGTCTCATTTCACAGCATTTCTCCCTTGCTATGCCGCACTTAGCATAACTCGGGCACGCACGCAGGCAAGACAATGACAAAATCGGGTTGTCTTACTGTTCGCAGCGGCAACGCCCAAAAGACAAAGGGAAAGGAGAGCGAAAAACACCCTCATTTCGACACACTCGTGATCACTTTTGAAACGCTACTGTATGGGCGAGAGTAAACGAGATCCGAGGCGAAATATTTTGGAATTTCACCGAATTAAGAATTTGGATATGAGTGAGTTTGTTTTGACTTTGGGTTGGGACTTGGATGAATGAATGAACTCCAACGGCCAATCATGAACACTTTGAACTTTGAAGTTTGAACAGTTATTATACTTAGTTTGTATCATGTCATCCGATCTTCCTGGACGTGTTGACGGACAGCCCTTTGTGCGGCTGCAGGTGATACAGTGAATCATCTGCTCTGCTTTGCGCTCATTCCTTCATTCGTTCGCTCTAGGCACTTCTGAAGAAAGAACGACTCTTCGTCTCCGCCCAAAAGTCTGCCATCCGTGATCTCTACTTGAGCATCAATGCCCTGACGGTAGCGATTTCGCCGAGGAGAGAGAGACAGAGACAGAGAGAGAGAGAGAGAGAGAGAGAGAAAGAGAGCGTTTATGGTTCTTTCGTCTCTTGTCATCCCTCTTCGCTTCTTCTCCTTCGACTCCCATGCATGCACCCCTCGTTTGTTGTACACGTGCGTGGTCTACACTTCCCAATGTGTCCCTTTCCGAAGATCCATCTCCCAATACCGTTTTTTTTTGTAATTATTTTGATTTCGTATCACTTTATCTATGGACACTCAGGAGAAGCTGATGCACACCGCCTGGACCACACAACGACTCAACTGGAACCTGGACTTGTTGCTGAATCAGAAACTCTCTGTAGAACAGTGGGTAAGTGAGGAAAAATGAACTGTCTGTTTTTGTGATGGCCTCTCTCTCTCTCTCTTCTTAGGAGCGCAAGTCGCGAAAGCTCAACTCGGCCAACTTCATCAATGCCCATGCGCACGCAGTGATTGGGCCTCATTGTTCGGATCACGAGCGTCTGTTGCGCTTCCTCAAGAGTGATCCAGAGACTCTGGCAACGCTAGTGTGCACCGCACAGCGCACCGACACTGACCTTCTCATTCACATCCTCTTCTTTGCACTTCATGGCAACTTCTTTGGCCCCGAAGACGAAATCCGTGTTCTCGACATGTTTAGCGTAAGATCCACGACGCGTTCCACTCACCGCATTCACTCGATGTGGTTTTTCTTATTTGTATTCTTTTTGTCTTTGTGGCGTGTGTCTTTGTGTATGTGTGTGTGTGCGTCTTTTGTATGCATCGCGTAGAATACGCTCCAGATGCAATTTGCGCTTGCCGACCGTTCTGTCGACGGAATGCGCACCTTTTTCCGCACAAACACAGTCATCTCCAAAATGTTCACCATCTACGCAAGGTAAAAAATATATATAATTATATAAAAAGACAATGGACAAGCACAAGTACAACTGTCTTTTTTTATTGTAGAAACTTTACGCACGGAAAGCAGTTTCTCAATGTGACCATGTACGAACCAATCATGACAGTGCTTGCCGACGATGCGCTCAACCTTGAGATTGAGCCACTCAAGGTAGACTCACACCATTCATACTCACTTTCTTGACAACCGCTCTGCAACTGTCACCCTGACCCGCCCCCTTCTTCTTTTTTTTCAATCAACTGTACATCCAGGTTTTACTGACCATCAATCACGACCGACGACGTCGCATCGAAGGCGAGTGCCGCAACCCTATTTCGGGTGTGCTTGACGAGGCGGCGCTCCTGCGTCATCCCGCCATGCGCGACAGTCTTGAAAGCATTTATGACAAGCTCATCTCGCTCTGTGTCCTCTTTATCGACAGGTACACATTAACTTTTCTTCTTTTTCGTGCATTCTTATTGAATCTCACCTCGCTTTTCTCCCTTTTTTTTTTTTTTTTTTTTTTTTTCTCTCTCGTCTTTTGCATAGCTTTTCAAGTAAGCTGGCGGCAATGCCGTTTGGGATACGATACATGTGTCGACTGGTGCGCGAAGGGGCGTTTGCTGTGACACAGGACGGCACTGCGTCGCTTTCCATTCTTGGCGATTTCCTTCTGCTGCGCTTCCTCAATCCGGCCGTCATCTATCCCGAGCCCTATGGCATCATCACGAACACGCCTGTAAGTGTATCGGCACGTCGCAACCTTACTCTGATTGCCAAGGTATTGCATTCGCTTGCACGTGGTCTGGGCAACACTGGCGCACAAATGAGTGAGCGCGAAGCGTACATGAAGCCCTTGATGGCGCGTCTTGCTCAGCGCGCCGTCTCCATCACGCCCTTCCTTGACCGTGTTGTGCAAGTTGCAGACCCACGTACATCACTGCGCTATCCAGTTGCCTCGGTGGTGCACGGTGGTCGTCGCGACACCGTCATGCTTACAGTCAAGGAACTCAACGTGCTCCATCGCTCGGCGGCCGCCGCCAGTCGCGCCGCTGCTCTCAGCGAGGAGAAGAAGTCACTTCTTACAGCACTGCTCAAGCGTCTGCCTACTCCTCCGCCGCCGGGTGGCGATGTGGACGAGATCATGAAGCGCGGAGGCAGTGCTGGTGGCATCACCAGCGGCAGCAAGGACGTGCTGGTGTTGTCCATTGACGAGAGTCCCGACACACGATTGCTCACCGAGAAAGAGGTCTTATCGGTGGCGACGTCGCCCAGCAAGGAGCAGACAGATAAGAGTGGGCGCTCCAAGAAGCCCATTGAAATGGAACGTGGTATCGCCGAGCCGTCGGCGACAACAACAACAACATCAACAACAACAACAACAACATCCACTTCAGCAACGACCGCGTCGGGTATGGACGGGGCGGCGACTCCACCCAAGGTGGAGGAAGAAGAGGAGGAAGACTCGCCCGAGGTGGTCGAGGGTCTGCGAGATGCCAAACAGAAATTGCGTCTTGTGTTGTGTGCAATGGGCTTTAGTAGCGAGTGGCACAGCCAGTCGCTGATCGAGGTACTCGAAGCGGAACTATTTGAGGCACAGTCGATGAGCAACCGCGAACAGGCGGCACACGTCCACGAAATGCTTCGCTGTCTCAACCGTCTGCCCGCCAAGCTGCTCGACAACAACTGTGCTCGACTGCGTCAGGCCCTTGAGCACGACTACCGATCCCGCTCGCGCTACATTGAGTACCTTGTGTCGCTTCAGCAGAACCTTTTGGTGACCCACGAGCTTCTGAAGCGTCAGCTCAGTCGTACCACTCAGGAAAACGCGATTTGTCTCAATTACATCAAAGTACGAGTGAGACTGAGAGAGAGAGGAGGGAGGGGGGGAGGGAGGGAGGAGAAGAAGCAAAGTGATAGAGGGAGAAAGAATCAAAGCGATAGAGAGGAAAAAGAAACATAGTGAAAGAGCGTGTGGGAGCGTGTGAGCAAACTCACACTGATTTGTTGAATTATTGCAGGTATTTAAGATTGGAGAGTTTCTCAAGAGCCGCGAAGAAGCCATTGCCGAGTTTGTGCGTCGGTTCAGCGAACTAGAGCTGCTCGACGAGAAGAGCTCGTTTGCACGTCGCTTTCTCACGACCATGTTTGAAACGATGAAGGCCGATCCGATGTTTGCACTCGCCAGCGAAGATGACATGGACGACGTACGAATTCTTTTGTTTTGTTTTGTGAGTGAGTGAGTATTCTGACGCGGTTCTTCTCTATTGCTTTTTCTTCTATGTTTTCCTGTCTTTTTTGGTGTAGGCTCACCCTGTGATGGAAAAACATTTTATGTGTCGGATATACATCAACGCGTTTCTTCCCAATGGCGATCTTGACGTGCACAAGGACATTCTCTTCCACGAGCACGTCGAGACAGTCAAAGCGTTCACCACACTTGACCACGAGAGTCTTCAGATTCAGCCCATTCATCAAGTAAGCCAGAATGATTACTTGATGTGATGACTCGTGTCAAGTGGCTAATGTGACTGTTTGTTAATTTGCAGTCGGAGGCACCCTGGCCTGCCGCCCAAAAGGAGCTGTTGCGTGTGAATGCGTACAAGGCTCCCGGTGACAAACTTGCGTGCATTGTGCTCTGCTGCAAAACCATTATGGTAAGCAAAGAGTTAGTTACGTTTCTTGTTGATTTTGACCTCTTTTTTTTTTTTTTTTTTTTTTTTGTGT
>CALSCP010000760.1:33751-49823 GCA_943704425.1 Ministeria vibrans ATCC 50519 | reverse complement strand
ATTATTATTATTATTATTATTATTATTATTATTATTATTATTATTATTATTATTATTATTATTATTATTATTATTATTATTATTATTATTATTATTATTATTATTATAAAAGGAAAAGGACATAAAATATTTTTTTAATATTTTTTTTTTTAGGTGTCTTCGGAGATTGACACAAGCAATTTTGAAGACATCGATGACATTCCGCCTACACCCGATCCGGAACGACCACAGTCGTCGTACGGGTCGCCCTTCACTGGCGATCAGCTGCCCTTTATTGGCTGGAGCTACACTCGCGATGCAGTGCTCACAGAGGGACCCAATATTCGCGCACCCGCCGCCAGCTCACCTGCCCGACGCCTCAGTAGCTCTGGCTCGAAGAAGGCCGAGCTGGTCGCGGCGGCGGTGGCCACAGCGGAGGCACAGCAGCGCATTTCCGAGCTTGAGGCAGAGCTCACCGAGCGCGACAGCAGTCTGGCAACCCTTGAAGAGCGACACGCCGCCGCCATTGCTGCCGTCTCCGAGCGCAACGCGGCCGTCGAGGAGCGTCTCAATGCCGATCTGGAAGAACTACGTGCGCTCTATGTGAGCACGGAGGCAGCGCGCGAAGAGGCAACGCGCCAGGCTGAGGAGGCCATTGGTCTGGCGGACGTGCTTGCGGTGCAAAACGAAGAGATGAAGGCTAAGGAGTTGCGCGTGCGTGCCGAGCTCACGGAGGCGCGCACCGTCGCACACGAGTCGGCCACCAACGGTGCGGATATTGCCGAGTTGGCGCGTCAACTGGAGCAGTCGGAGCGTTCACTGGACGAGTCTGAGCAGCAAGTGTCGCACATGAAACTGCTGGTTGAGCAGAACGATCGACGCATCAAGACTCTGACGGAGGAGCTCGAGAAGACCAAGGTAGCCCTGGCGCAGACCAAGAAGGCGGCCGAGGAGGCGGCGGTGCTGGCGATTCGACGCAACTGCGACGATGTCGAGGCGGCTACCATGGAGCGTGTCAAGCTCGAGGATCGCGTGCGTCAGATGGAGTCGCTCATGGACCGTCGCGAGGCGGAGCGGCACAATGCACTTGTGGAGGCGACCAATGACGTGACGCAGGCGCGCCAAGCCGAACTCATGGCCAACAAGCACGTGCAGGATCTTGAGTTGCAAATTGCTGCACTTCACAAGCAGCTAACGGCGGCACAACAGCAACAGGGTCCTGGCAACGCCGGTGAGCTGGACAAGAACAACAATGAGTGGCGCGAAAAGCGTGCGACGCGTGCCGGCAAGCAGGAGATGCGTGCGCTGCAGCAAGACATTGAACGTGAGGTTGCGGCCAAGAATGTTGCCGAACAACGTCTTGCGGCGGCTGCGGCAAGCGCCGAGATTGCCGAGCGCGAGGTAGCGCGTCTCAATGCGGTGGTGGAGGAACAGAAGCTTGAGATGGAGAGACAAGCGACGCAGATTCGCGAACTCGCCGAGATGGAGGCGGCTGCGGCAGCGGCCGATGCGGCGACCGACTCTCCCGGCGGCGGTTCGACCACCACTTCGCAGAGCGACCTCAAGACGTTTAGCGACTCGGGTTCGCGCGGCGAACCTTCGCCCAACAGTACGCGTCGTCACAATGTGAGCAAGCCAAGTCATCGTGGCAAGGTCCACGACGGCTATCTGCACCTGCCCAAACCGGGCGGCGTCAAGAAGGGCTGGTCGCGACACTGGGTTGAGCTGCGGGACTGTCAGCTGCTCATTTACGGTGCGGGCGAGCACCGTGCGGTCAGTGGCAACGGCAGCGGCGAGACGGGCGGCGACGGTGGTGTTGGTAACGACATGCTCAGCGAGGGTTTGATCGAGGGAAGCGTGTCACCGCGCGATGTGCAGTATGTGTTTGACACACGTGACGCCACCTTTGCGGTGGAGTCGCAGCTGCGCAAGACAGACCTGATCCACGCCAAGCCCAACGAGCTGCCGCTCATTCTGCGCATCAGCGGTGGAGCGTCACCGCAGTTTGTGCAGCAGCAGGTGTTGCTGTGCGTGTCGGATCGAGACAAACAGCAGTGGACGGCGGCCCTGAGTCGTGCGCACAAGAACGCAAGCATTATGGAGTCGCTAGAGCGTGTGCACGTGCCTCATACTTTTTACGACTTCAATGACCACGCCAACTACCCGGCGCAGCTGAAGAAGGTGATGAACAGCGCGATTTGCATGGATCGCACACCACTGGCGGTGGTCATTGGCACGGACGATGGTCTCTTCTCGCTTCAGGTGGCCGGTACGGGTGCCGGCACGTTGCGACGTGTGGGTGAGCAGAAGCGAATGCACCAGGTGCAAGCGGTGCCCAAGGCCAAGATGGTGGTCGTGTGCATGGGCAAGAACCGTTACATTCGTGTGTACAGCTTTGAGAATCTGGTGGGCAACAGTGCCGGCTCGTTCGAGCACACCTTCCAGGATACGCGCGGCTGCGGCGAGTTCACTGTCGGCGAGTTTTCCTCGGGCGACTTCAAGGGCCAGACGGTGCTTACCGTGTCGGTCAAGAAGCGCATTGTGTTATACAACTTGACGACACTGGCGAAGATCAAGGAGGTGGGCATGCAGGAGCCCGGTCGCCGTCTGTGGTTCTTCCGTGATAGCTTTTGCACGACTCTCCAGAACAAGTTTGTTCTGCTGAACGTGTACTCGCTCAAGGGCCACGCTATTGAGGACAACAACGATCCTTTCTTTAAGATGCTGCGACGACGCCAGCCCGACGCGACGCCTCTCTGTGCCTATGAGCTCGAGCCGCAGGAGGTCTCTATTGAGCAGCCAGCGACGGATCCATCGGCGCCACTGGACCTGACGGCCGCGCATCGCACTGTGAGCAAGCAAAAGTCGTACACCAAGCGTGAAATGCTGCTCTGCTTTAACGTGGCGGGCGTCTACGTGGACATGACGGGTCGTCGCACGCGTGACTCGGACATGCGCTGGCGCGGCGAAGCCAGCGAGGTGGTCTGCACACCCACCACTTTTTACGTGTATCTCTCCAACTTTATTGACATTTACGGCACGTCCGACGGTCTCCTCCGCGAAACCATCAACTTTGCTGTGCCATCGCCTCTTTCCTGGGACGGTTCTTTTGTGCGCTCTGACCACAAGGTAATTTTTTTGAAAGAGGAAAAGGATAAGGGAGGATAGCTCAACTTTTTTGTTATTATCTTTTGTTATAATAATAATTATATAGGATGCAAGAAAGGTCATGTTTGTGATGGACGGTTCCGGTGCCAAGATGCCTCTGGCACCCAAAAAGGCTCCCAAGATGGACCAAGCTACCAAAAGCGTAATGATTATAATAATGACAATCTTTTTTGTGCAAGTGATCTCATTTGTTATCGTATTGTTTTAGGCGCGCAAGTCGACCAGCAAATCAATCAACAAGGCCATGATTGGCGCACCCGCCAACTTCCAGCACTTGCAACACTCTCTTGTGGAAGAGGCGAGCACGTAAGAATGGAGCCCAGTTGCGAGTGTTTTTCTCATTGTATGTGTGTGTGTATGTGTGTGTGTGTAAATAGACCGCAGCAGATGGAGGCGCTTCGCCAGCGATCATTGTTGGCGATGAATGTGAACCGTATTGACAACAAGTCGGTGGTGATGACTGAAGCGGTGTCAGGCAGTGCTGGTGGCTCGCGGCCCGATTCACCGGCGAGTGCGCGTCTGCCGCCGTCGTCACCCTCGCGTGCTGCTCCTCCCATGCAAGTTGTGCCGCTCAATGTTGCGCAGAAGTCAATGCAGTCGCGCACTGCGTCGGGCTCGTCGTTCGACCACGGCCTTCCGCCCCGACCGGCCAGCGTCGCGTCGGCTCCGACACAATCACTGGTGACGCCGCCCAAGCCGCGTCCCGCTTCATCCGTGGTGCAACACCTGACTGGCCCGCCTATTGCCGGCTCCGAAGCAGCTGCGTCGTCGCTGCAAAAGCGACTCTCCTTGACCAAAGTTCGCTCGTCGTCGGCGCCCGACCAGCCCAGTTCTCAGGTGACGTCAGGGGCATCATCTGGTGGGTCGTCTGCGGGCGCTGTGCGCAAGGCGTCTGTGTCTATTGCCGAGGAGCCCGTGCACGAGATTGAAACCATGTCGATTGAGGGTGCCTCTTCGGATGCTGGTGTTAGTGGTTGTGGTGGCGATGATGATAATGGAGACGAAAGTGCGAGCGACGAGGATGGGGGCGAAGGGATGGATGGGAAGAGTGACTCGTCGGCGGAGAACTTGAGGTCTGAGGTGGTGCGTGCGCCTGTTGCAGTCGCCCAGGCGACGAGCAGCAGCAGCAACGTTTCTGGCAAGCGCATGTCGGCTGGACCTGCTGACTCTGGCGAACCTCCGGCAGCTCTGGCGCTGGCGGCCAAGGCAGCGGCGACAAGGCAGAGGAGTGAGATGGAATCGTCGGTGGCGGCGGCCGCAGCAGCAGCGGCAGCCACCGCCGCGGCGGCTGTCAAGGCACTGCAACAGCCGACCAAAAAGGCGACAGCGACTGCTCCGCCACCGCCGCCGAAGAAGAAGGCATCGGCGCCCAACAGTCCTCGAGGCAAGAGTGGCTCGGACGACGAGAAGCTCAACGAGGACGGCGAGCCTGTGACAATGGACTTTTTGATGAATTGGTAGAGAGAGATAAATGAGAGGAGGGGGAAAGAAACAGACGTGAGTGAGAGGCAGAGGGCAGATAGCCTAATAAATACATTCTTTTTCTTTAATTCACAACTTTTGAGTAATCTGTGTGTTAATTTTTTTTGTTCAAATCATTCCATTGGCTTTTAATTAATTTTTTTGCACGTTTCATTGATTTTTGAAGATTTCTGAGAACGGAATAATTCATTAATAAATAATAATATCAATATTAAAAATAATAATAATAATAATAATAATAATAATAATAATAATAATAATAATAAAATATAAATAGAGAATCGAGAGCTGCTCAATAAACATCATTACACGATTTGCAATCTTGAAATCTGACAAACAATTCTAATTCTAGTATCAATTCGCGAGAAGTGTATTACTAATGATAATTAAAAGTTGCAAGTTTGAGAGAGAGAGAGTGAGAGGGAGAGAGAGAGAGAGGGAGAGAGAGAGAGAGGAAAAAGAAACAAAGTGATAGAGAGAGAAGAGGGAGAAAGAAACAAAGTGATAGAGAGAGGAGGAAGAAACAAAGTGATAGAGAGAGAGGAGAAAGAAACAAAGTGACAGAGAGAAAGGAGGGAGAAACAAAGTGTTAGAGAGAGAGGAGAGAGAAAGAAACAAAGTGATAGAGAGAGAGGAGGGAGAAAGAAACAAAGTGATAGAGAAAGAGAGGAGGGAGAAAGAAACACAGTGATAGAGAGAGAAAGAAAGAGAAACAAAACGACGCATTAAAACATGAATTATGAAAACGTTTTCATGTTATTCGATTCAATGTGTCCTTTGGTTCGTTCTTACTGGCAGCAAGAAAAAGCGCAATCGTGGCACAGAGAGAGCGGATTTCGTCGCTGGGGTGTCTCTTTGCCAACTGCGACACAACAACACTGGCACGGGCTAGCACACGGGGATCACGATTGGCCGCCACTGACGATGACGATGATGATAACGATGAAGATGTTGATGACGAGTCATTATCGTCACTTTGGTGGAGGAGTGGTGCGAGGAGGCCCAGAGCCATTTGGAGAGCAGCGTCGTCGCTTGTTGTGGATGAGGCCATGTTGGACAGACCCTGTTGCTGGGAGGGAGGGGGACCACGCGTGAGGCGTGCAAGACCATCTTCAAGCATGTTGACAAGGAACGTGAGCGCGTGCGGAGTGTTGGTGAGCACAGCTGCTCCCATGGAATCGTCAAGCGCAATCAACACCTGAAGAACCATTCGCTTGTCGCCCTCGTTCAATTCCCGCGCCCCTTCCTCTTCTGCTCGCTTGATTTTTTCTTTTGCAGCGGTGCTGCTTTGGCTTGCATCGGCATTGCTACGCATTGTCATGTAGTGTTGCAACAGGTGAAGGAAGAGATCGCCGGCGAGACCACGATGGGACTTGAGACGCGCAACGACAGTCGCAACCGACTCGGCGGTCCATGCAAAGTCAAAGGTTGCCACGTCGGTGGTGGGCACGAGACGCACACAGACACCACCGGTGTCGCCAGCGGAAAAAATCAGACGAGCGGGATTGGCGCCATTCATGTGATGAGAGGTGGTGAAGGGCATGGCAAGAGCGACAAGTGTGCGGTACGCTTGTGGGGCGTCCGTTCGCTTGAGGAACGTCTCGATAATCTCGAGGCACGCTGACTGTAGGGCATTGCGACCGCGACGACAGAAGCAGTAGAGACGAAAAAGACATGGAATGAGGTGAGCAATGAGAGCAGTAAGTGCCGGGTGAGGATCGGCCGCGACAAAGAGACGATGAGTGTCTTCAACACACGCGGCGACGGCGTGTTCGTCCACAAGCACCTCGTGAACATGGTCGTCGCTTGCTGTGCCGTCGTCTTGTTCCGCTTGTTGTTGCTGCTGTTTTTCAAGTTCGCTGATGGGCGTAAAGAAGCAGTAGAAGGGACGCCAGAGTGGCTGGAAGAGGTGCAGTTTGGCTGCGTCAGGATGGCGCTGGAGCATGGCGACGGCGATGCTCGAGGCGCCTGCCACCACCTTGTGGCCAAGTGCCGTGGAGCGGCGAGTGCGCAACATGCGCAGTATTTGAGGTGCAATACGTTGGTAGTATATGGCCGGGTCAGGGGTGGACCGTGGACATTGAGCGACGTGTCGACTGGCGTCGCGAAAAGCACGAAAGTCACGCTCGGTCAAGGTCGGGGTGGTTTCGTCAAGCATACGCATGAGCAACGATGCAACGCCACCTGGGCGCTGTAGTGTCGCCGACAACATGGTGGTGCACATGTGACGTAACCAGGGTGCAGTGGTAGGCGCACGAGAGAGCTCCATGAGCGACTCGAACACAAGCGAAGGAGCGAGACTGTTGTTGAGGCGTACAAGAGCCTCGCGCCACTCGGCGCGCTCTTTATCGTGGAACACAAGCGTGCATACAGCCGCGTGGATGTCCACAAGATGGTGGTCGAGGGTGATTTCCCGGATGCGTGTGGAGGCAACGCAGGCGAGAAGCACGCGAGTGCACTCGGCAAGTTCGTTCATGTCAAGCGCGTTTGGGAGTCGCGTTGGAGCGTCCTTGTCCGATCCATTGCTCGTACGCGCCGCAATAGACACTCCTACACCGTCGGGAAGGGCGGGAAACAGCCACCATGTCGCAAGACAGTCGAGTGCACGCCGAACATTCTGAACGTCCTGCGCGCCCGTCAGTCGAGGCTGATGCGGGCCGTTCTCCCTGCCATCATCATCACCATCGTCGTCGTCGTCGTCATCGTCGTCGTCGTCGCTGTCAATGGCATCGGCGTGGCACAGCGAGACGAGGGCAGCAGTGGCGACGCGACGAAACGATTCGTTGTGATCAATCTCATCGTCACTGTCGAGCGGGAGTCCAAGGATCGCCCGCGCTATCCTCGTGTTGTGCCGCAGCAAATCAAGCCCCTTCAAGTCATCATGGGGTGCGAAAAGAGCTCGAAGTGCTCTCAGGCAAGACATAGAAAAAAAAAATTCTAATGATTATTCAGTCGCGCAGACTACTTAATGGATTAGACCTACTTTCATTTTTGTAAAACCAACAATGTAATATGGTCGTGTACTAACAAATGTGAGTAACAAGTAACAACTGAGTCGAATTTTAGCCCGTACGATCACCAATCATTGCGATATTGGCATCGTGGACTGCCTTGATGGTGGGCGCATCAAACTTGTGTGTGCGATCATAGTTGAGGAACCCATCGCATTCGAGCTCCACATCCGTGATTTGCGTGTATATCGTGGCTGAAATTGCATGATGGTACGTCGCAATGGTGCGTGTCATATTGACTAGAAAAGAACAACTTGGTCAAACACCCTGCAGGGAGTGTGCGTTTGGTTCCTACTGTAAGTGTTTGCTTCCAACAGCGGTGTGTCCACTTTGAGATAAGTATGGCACTTATTGGCAACCCACTCCTTGCCAGCGACAAACGCACCAATCCCACCAAACTCACCAATCATAGCATACTGACTGAAAAAGGCAAAAAAAATGGGGAGAGTTGTGCGAGTGTGTTGCTTAGTGTGTGCTTAGTGTGTGTGCTTAGTGTGTGCTTACGAGTGGGATGGCTCAGTGAGACGCGGATAAGGGTAGGTGTGAATGTCGTTGACGTCGGCCTGGTGGTAGTCGTTGGCATCTCCACCGCTGTCCGTGTCAATCAGTCGTGTGGGGTCTAGTTTGCGCGCCATTTCAATCACAGATGTCTAAGAGAACGACAAGACAGAGAGCGGTGTGAAAGTGAGACTCTCATGGGTGCAGGGAGCATACCACATTGAATTGCTTCCAGCAGTCTCCCTCATTAAACAGTTCCCATTGAATGATGGAAGGATGATTAAAACGCGCTTTGAACATCAGAGAGAGGTCGGACAAAAGGAAAGGAACAGTGGCGGGAGATGCATGGCCATACTACGCAAAGTGAGTGAGGAGGATGTAATATATGTCAGTCGGAAGGGGAGAGAGAATGCACTGTGGCGAGTTAGTGGGTGAGAAACTGATTGTGTGTGTGTGAGAGAGAGGGTGAGGAGTCATTATCAGTGTCAGCAGATTAGGTGTACCTTTTGGGGGACGTCTTGCATGATGAGAATGCCCAGACGATCGGCCCACAAATACCAACGCTGTGCGTTGTGCTTTTGGTGTAGACGCACAGTGTTGAGACCGAATGTGCCCACTACTTCAAGGTCAAAGCGCAGTGCATCATCGGTGGGCGCAGTGTAGATGCCATCGGGCCAATACGACTGGTCAAGCCATCCTTTAAGGGACGAGCGGGTAAATTTTTTTTAGGGTACGAGTTAGGGTTAGACGGAAGTTAGACGGACCTGCAAAGAAGATGGGTTTTCCGTTGAGATGGGGCTCACGCACAACCGCATCTTGTGGGGAGGAGCGGAGGACGCCACTGACTCGGCAGTGGTCGGGATGGGGTGCGCCGTAGGAAGGACCCTTGAGCCAACACAGGGGCTTCTCATGGCAGTCGGAGGTGGGCAGGCCATAGGCCCAAGCAAAGCACTGAGAGGACTGGCGACAGAGTGATTCGCACGTCGAGTAGTTGGACTCGCTCGAGAGGGTGATGGGGTAACCTGGCAGATCACCGCCGCCTCGGTCGATTCCTACAAGTAAAATAGAGAGGCAAGGTTGAGAGAAAGAGGAAGAACAAAGTAACAATAATTATAATTAATTTATGTATGTTGCGTTGTGTTGTGTTGTGTTGTGTTGTGTTGTGTTGTGTTGTGTTGTGTTGTGTTGTGTTGTGTTGTGTTGTGTTGTGTTGTGTTGTGTTGCGTTGTGTTGCCTGGTTGCGCATTGGTGGCCTCTGTGTCGGGAAACGGAATGCGACTGCCTAGTGTGATGGTGCGAAGGCCAAAGTAGGAGGAAATGATATCCTTGTTGAGGGTTGCAGTAAAATTGTAGAGAAACGGGGAGTGGGGCGACCACAGCTGCGGGTTCGGCGGAATCACTTCGATCGGGTGATTGGCCTGGCCAGTGAACGATAGCGGAGCGGACAACAAAAGTGGTGTGGAATTGAGGGTGTAGATAGATGGCGTGGGGTTGAGGGTAATGGTAACGGGTGCTGCGGAGGAGTCGGTGGAGTGGACAGTGATGAAAATGCGGTCGAGTGTGGGAACCATTGTGAGAGAGGCGATGGAACCCGTCGCCGGTACAGGTTCGAGCCAGACGGTCTGCCAGATGCCACTGGCGGGGGTATAAGTGTCGCCGCCAGGTTTGCCGATGGCTGAAATGCGCTGTTTGCCATTGGGCTGTGCGCCAGAGTCGGACGGATCGTATACCTGCAGCAGAGACAGAGAGTGTGTTCAGTTGTCGGAGTTGGTCTGCTTTTTCGACCTACATAGACAAATATTTCGTTGCCGGTGTCTTTGAGAAAGCGGGATACGTCAAAGTAGAAAGGGTCAAAGCCGCCGGAGTGGTCGCCGACGCGCTGGCCGTTCACCCACACCGTAGTGTTCCAGTCGACAGCGCCAAAGTGCAACAGAGTCGACTGGTCGCTCCAGACCGCAGGGCGATCCGTGACAAGACGGTAGAGCATGTGCATATGGGTGTGGCCGATGCCCGAGAGGCACGACTCGACGGGAAACGGCACCAGAATGGTCTCGTTGAGCGCACGCCCAAAAGGCGGCTGTTGCGGCGTCTCGTCCAACGGCTCAAACTCCCACAGGCCGTTGAGATTCTTCCAGTCTGTCCGCGCCATCATGGGTCTAGGGTAGTCTGGCAGCACCGGCTTGGAGTAGGGGTCGATCAACCGGCCCCACTGAGTGAGAGAGACGCATTTTCAAAGTTTGTTTACATTCATATTGATGTCGTACCTCCGATATTTGATCCTCTACACCACATTTCGTGCGCTCCCACTTTGGAGCAGCAAAAACAACTGCCAGAGAAGCGGTGAATATGGCAAGTTTGAAGAGCATGAGTATCGAGGAGAATGAATGATTTATGATTATAAGTATGTAATACTTTTACTACTCTTGCGCGATGAGACACTCACGAATGAGCGGCATATAATCCGCGAGCGACGGTGTCACAAGCCCCTCAGTCTTGGCCCGATCGTCCCACTTGCGCAGCTGAACGGCATCCCTCCAGAAGGGATTTCTCTCAAATTCGGCGACTGAAAGTACGAATGATCAATGTTTGGGATGAGTTGAGTGTGATCGATCGGACCTTGCTCGGCGTTGAACGGCCCCCCTTGCAACTTGAGCGTCACGTGCGACACCCCACTGAGAATGTCATAGTAGCTCTTGTCAACAGCAACGAGGTAGCGTTTGGCGTCGACGTGCAGGCGGATGGGCTCGACCACGGCAGGCGGCAAAAAGGCACCCAACAGGCCGACGGCGAGCGTCTCATGCGCGAAATCCTCGTCGGGATGCTCCTTCTCGTACTCCTCTTCGGGCTCCACAAGGTGGCCCACGTCGTGTAGAAGTGCCGCCACGACCATTTCGCGCCGTCCGTCTTCGTTCTGGGCCAGCAGCGCAGCCTGTGGAAGTGGGGGAGTTAGCAAGTGCAGAGGTCGCTCTTGACTGCGCCGAACCTGAAGCGAGTGCTGCAGGTTTGTCACAGGCGACTTCCCATACGCCTTTCCGCCATACTTCCCGTACAGATCGGTGAGTTTTGCAAGAAAATCGTCCGCTTTGGTCATTTTCTAATAGAGTCAAATGAAGTGAATACAAACAAAAGAAAACAAACATTACAATGTGAATTAAATGATTAACAATCACTCTTATTCTACTGACCAGGCTTCACTGGATATTAGTGGGTAATGGTGAAAAGTTGAATTCCAAACCAGAGATGAGTTCAATTATCACTTCAATGTCTTTTGCAGTCCATCATTTATTGCATACGAAAAATGAATGAAGAATGTCGATTGTCGAACTTAATTGATAATAATACTTTTGTTTTGACATTGAGTACAGCTCTTGATTCTCTACTTATTTTTCTTATTATTATTATTATTATTTACGTTTGTATGTAAGTTCACAAGTTACACATGATAATGATGATCGTTCTAAGGAGTATTCAGTATAGGTCTCATGAAAGGTCTGCGCCGCAGCTGCCGCTCTGCAAGAAACAAACAAAGAACATTCAAAAAAAAAGAAGAAGAAAAAGAAAAAAACGTACTGTCGTGGAGTCTTTCTTCTTGCGAAACATTGTGTTAAACCGACTCGCTACAATCAAGAAAGAAAAATGAAAGGAAGGGATCAAAGTCAGTTTTGCACTGTTTTCAAATCAATAACACATCAATATTAACTCTAACCATCTCGCTTGCTGTTGGATCGAGAGGTTACACTGCCGTCTTCAATGTTCAATCTGTCCACGGCCGGATGCTGATCACAGAATGAAACTGAGTAAACACACAACACACAACACACATTACACTTAATGTTGATACCTCCTCCTCAATAGTGAGCTCATGCATTGCGGAGAGCTGAGACGGAGGTGACGATGGCTTAACGCGCGAACGGAGTCCCAGCGAGTTCTTCTTGTGAAGACGACGACGAGTTCCTTCACACTGCTGTGTGTACATGATACGCGACTCAAGCACAAAGCGCGACGAGCCCACATCCACCAGCGGCCACACAAGTGCTTCTTCACTGACGGGCGAACCCACCGATGTTGCTTGCAGCTCACGCCCTTTGGTTGTTGTGCTGATGACCATGGACAGCACATGCTCTCCCACTTCACTCTCCAAATTGTACTTCTACACACACACACACATACATGCACGCATCATCAGTACAACAGGAAAAATCCTAACCGCCATATCATATCAACTCAATCGTTCACGTACTTCGATGGATCGCTCAATGACCCACGAGCACGAACTGGTCTCTTCCACTACAATAGAGCGGTAGTCGCGCAGTCGATTGCGGTCCAGCGACACACGTACGACTCGTCCTCCACTGATCGATTGCTGGCGAAAAATAATAATAATAAAAGTAAGAGTGTGAAAGTTTGTGCACCAAAACTATAAATTTACTCTGATGCGTTCTTGTTTGTCATGATCACTCTCATTCGCTTCGTCCTATGCAAGCCATTCGAAAGAAAACATCAATATAGCCTGTCTCTTGTCATTGTTCTAATGGTTCTTACCTCTGTAATGGAAAGACGGCGGTCGCTGGAGGAACGAGGAGCAGGCACAACGGATGGGAGAGCGTAAAAGATGGGTTCTGTGTTCTGTTGCTGCAGTTCGGTCTGGCGACGAGGGGACACAGGCATGCGTGACTGAGAAGTGGGGTCGTCAATGCCAATGTTGCACGGAGGCTTGCTCTCCGTCGGGGGTGATGAGGTGGTGGTGGCGGTGGGCGGTGGTGCGGGGGGTGGTGACAGGGGCGTCGATGCTGGAATGTCATGCATAGACGAGACCTACACACACCAAAAATATTATAAATGTATATATCAGCAGACCCGCTCTCTCATCTCTCTCATCTCTCTCTATAATTTTTGTTTTTTTTTTCTTCTTCGCACATTTTCGACTTTGGGCTCGCGCAACAATGACAAGTCGTACGCAACAACATCAGAGTAAGGAGGAGCACAGCGCAACCACTGCTGAAACACGCTGTTGATGTGCGTCCGCTCAATCACACCACTCTGAAGGTTCTGTTTCCACCACAAAATCTGCTCAATCACTTCGAATTCCTTTCGTCGCTTCTCAAAGTTGATTCGACCTATATTAAAACAACGTGTAATGTGAGCGACTCACACGCTCATCCTTGTGTCTCGCCTTACCGTCAACGACATTGTCATATTTTGTGTCAATCATTGTCAAGTCGGTCAAAAAGACACCCAAGTAAGGAACACAAGGCGGACTGCGCGAGAGAAAAAAAGGCATCAGTATCACACACACATACACACACACTCTCTATCACTTTGTTTCTTTCTTCCTCCTCTCTCTCTCTCTCTCTCTCTCTCTCTCTCTATCACTTTGTTTCTTTCTTCCTCCTCTCTCTCTCTCTCTCTCTCTCTCTCTCTATCACTTTGTTTCTTTCTTCCTCCTCTCTCTCTCTCTCTCTTCTCTATCTGTCTGTCTCTCATTCTTGAACCTATCGTTTGAACTTCATTCTCTCACTTTGGTGATGTTTCTATTTCTTGTCTCTCTCCTCTCCTCCATACCTGGTCGCCATCAGTGCCTCTCTGAGTGCTGTCATGTTCTTGGCCTCTGAGAGTATCTTCTCAAGCGAGCGCAGTGCTGCAATGTGGTCCTTAGAGACACCTTCCCATGACCGCTTCAGCCGGTAGACCGGTTGCGTTTGCAACGCCGAAACAACTCCCTATTAACCCCCCCAATATTATTATTATTATATTATTATTATTAACAGTAATATTATTATCATTAATATATTATGACGTTATTATTATTATTGCGTACTTTGAGAGAAGTAAAGTCGTTCAGCTTGCGCAGCTCGACGGCAACATCAATGAGAAACTGGATGAGACGCGCGCGTAGTTCGGGCGTGTCAAGTGAGAGGATTTCGGCACAAACGGCGCTTGTGAGACGATTGAAATGGTCAATAGTGGCGAAGACAGAGGCGGCGCCCGTACGCTTATCCTTGCGAGAGAATGCGCCGCCGAAGAGCTCGTTGGGGACAAGCGAGAGGTAGAGTGTGGCATCGGCGAGCATAAGTTGCGAGGCAATTTCGGTTGCTTGCCAGTCGCACAGAGATATATGACGTGAGAGGGGGTTTGCTGTGATGGTCGCTGCGCCCTTGTGAAGGTGATGGTGGTGCTTGAGCGTGGTGGAACCGGTGCTCGATGAGTCATCGTCGTAGCCACTCATGGTCGAGATGGACTCGGTGGTGAAAGACTCGTCAGTGATCGTTGGGCAAGAGGAGGTAGTGGATGTGGTGCGTTGCTCATTGAGGGTGGCGACCGAGGGAAATGGGCGATGATAGCGGGCAAGGCCAGCCTCGTCGCCGTCAATGGCGTGAGGGGGGTCGTTGAGCAGCGATGCAAGACGACCCTCGGCACAGGCGGGACTTGGGCGGATGTTGGTGAGCAGTGATTGAATGTGTTCGGCAATTTTCAGAGTGCACTGGTGTTCGCGACAGTGCGTGCGCACAAAAATACCAATCCAGTACAGACACTCGCGACCCGCTTCGTCGGCAAAGTCATGCGACACACAATCAACCCAAGCAAGAAAGGCCAATGCAACGCGAGTGCGCACAGTCGTCTCGCGCGTCTCTTCTTGTTGTTGACGTCTACCTGACGTCCCTCCATTCTCACCATTCAGTCGCCCATCTACCCATTCAAAAAAAAAGGTATCAATGACTTGGCGTGGTGTCTAGACGACAAGAGTATTGCATGTTGCTAATGAGTTTTCTTACGTCGGGGCGAAGCGGGGTAGTCAGCGAGGATGAAGTCGGACTTTGCAGGGCTATCGGTGTAATGCGGCTGGTGGTAGTGGCTACTATGGGAGTGCGTGTCGTCGTGATGGTGGGTGTGTGCTGTGTCGATGGGAACACTGGGAATGTCGATGTTGTCTGTGGAGCGTGATTCGAGTGCGCCAATGACATCGACAACGAGTTTCTTGCCCGAGTCCGAGTCGACGTGGGGAAGGGCATCTTCGGGTGCAACAAAATGGTGAAGAAGATAGGCGCAGACAACGCGGGGCGTTGTGAAGGAGCGGTAGGTGACAAAGAACATGCGTACGTAGAGATCGTTGCTAGTCAAGGCACAAGGCGCAAGAGCAGCAATAAGCAGGTGAACGGGCGCACAGCGAATGACACGGTTGACTTCGCGCCAGTCCTCGACAACCGCCGTGATGGGTGCTATTGTGCGACTGGGTGTGCGCGGTATATGCGGCGAGTTGGGAGGCGAGGTCATGGAGACAGCATTCTGGCTGCTCTCGGCCATGATACGCAACAACGGTTTCTCGTCCGGATCCTCTTCCTCCTCCACATCTCCCATAGCATCAAGGCCCATGCCTCCCGCCTGCCCGTGGAGGTTCGCTTGGCGGTTTTGACGCACAGATTTGCGCACAAGTGTCCCAACGACAGGCTGATCAAAGTCTGGACGAAACGAGTCGGGCGGCAACACCTCCTTCGTTACCTTCGTAGGGACCGCCGGTAAAGACGCTCGCCGCTGCATCGCAGTCACACCGCCGGTATGCGAGCGCGCACGCCGCAGGGTGACTGTCGGGGGAGAGGGAAAAGGGATTCAGTGGTTGTGTGAGTCTCACACCTCAAAAAAACATGCAATGCAATGCTCACCGGTGTAGATGACATCGCCAGTCTTGAGCGTCTCTGTTCGATGCTCCTCGTCGATGGCCTCGGGCAGGTCAGGCTTGCTCTCCTGCAGCGCCAAAGGAGTCGTTTGAGTCTAACACCGTTCCCTTCGTGTCTCTCTCCCTCGCTCCCTCCCTTGACCCGGCACCAACACCCTCAACACATCCAACATATCCAAGCAAGCAATCCGAAAACACGACAGGGCAAGGCGTGCGGTGATAGAGTTTTGCGGTACGCGTTGTTTTTTTTTTTTTTTTTTTG
>CALSCP010000760.1:16851-33741 GCA_943704425.1 Ministeria vibrans ATCC 50519 | reverse complement strand
GTCTGCCAGTCCTATTACCACACACCTCCTTATCGACTGACCCCCCGCCCACTCGTCAATGTTGCCTTATCGCTGGAGTGTCAGTCATTCCGCCGCATTAAAAAAAAAAAAAAAAAAAAAAAAAAAAAACAAAGGGAGGGAGGAACGCACACAAGCAGTACTCACCGTGAGGGTTGTTCGAGTGAGCTTGCGCAGCAGTGAGGTGGCGCGACCGGGCGTGTTTCGTTCGGGCGGAGGGTGATCGGTCGGGCAAGGCACAGCGGCCGATTGACGTCTCTTCTCCATCCGGCCGGGGGAGATTCAACGCAAACGAATGCAGAGCAGATGCCGCACACGCACAAAGACACGAATACGAAAACGGCTGATCAAAAAGTCAAAACTCAAAAGATGATTAATTTTTTTTTCTGTCATAACCACTCCTTGGCTGCACTGAGCTTGCGTGCTCAGTCATCAGTGTACTGAACTACTGATCGCTGTGAAGATGAAGCTTGCTGCATTGCTCCTCTTATGTGGCACGATCGGGTTTGCGCTCGCTGCGTACACCCAGGACAAGGCGGCCACTATGCCGTCCATGCCCATGACCAATGTTGATCCCGCAGCGCACGCCGCCCTTCTTGTCGCTGAGAATGTCGGTGAGGTTTCCTATGTTGATCATTCGTTTGAATTTTTCTGACTGTGTGTTTTCCCCTCTAGAAAAAGCCAAGTTGTACAAGGCAAAGGCCGATGCGTACTGGAACGAGTACCGAATCGTGCGTGAGAGGGACGTGGAGACGCTGGGCGACGAAGCCGCGTATGCGTCTGACAGTGAGTCTCAGGTAATCACATAATCTTATTTACGTTCGAGTGCGATGTTTTCTTCTTTTTTTTTTTTGTGGTGTGTGTTTCCTTTCCGTTCGTTTGCCATTTGTCGCCGTTCTTTTTGGGTGTGCGTTTGGCGGGGAAAGGAGGGCGCTGCACCAGACTGCAAGGTTGAGTCGTGGGGACGCGTGGCGTGACGCGTGTGGCTGTGTAGGCGCTGTTGTACTTTTGTGTGTTGGCACTGCGTCTGACTGAGCTCAACTCGACCCTTTCTGCTGTGTAGGCGCTCTTGTACTTTGTATATCGGCACTATGTCGCCATGACTGAACTCGACCCGACCCGGCCTGCGTATTGGCTGGATCGCGCCGACGGCGAAGAGGAGCTTGGTATGATGGGTCCGGCACTGCGTTCCGTGCGACGAGCCGCCGAGGAAGGAGAGGACATGGAGACGATTGAGAAGCGCATCGATCGTCTTGCCACCATGGCAAATAGCTTTTCGGTCATTGACTGGGCCGAACTTCTTGTGGATCCAACGGTTGCCGACTGGAGTGTACTCGACGGTCGTCGTCACATTGAAGTACCCAAAGCGTGCAAGGAGCTGCTTCCAGGTGGCAGGGCGGAAGGCGTTCTCTCCATTCTCGACTGTGCCAAGCTGGCGTCGTCAGGCGAGACCATGGAGCGCCCAACGTGCACCGGCAAACTCAGCCGCGACGGTACCTGCCACCACCCATCGTCTGGTAGTAGCAGTGACGGCGACTCGAGCACATCCCTTTCGCAATCGTTTCCTCCGCTGCCCAAAGGCCAGACAAAAGTGCTCTTCCCGACCATTGTCCACGCTGTCAGTCTACTCTCCATCACCCCCCCTGACTTCAACGAACGGCTCAGTCGACTCGTCACCAATGCGTAAGAAATCCATATCTGTATTGTCAGTGACTGATTCTGTGTGTGTGTGTGTGTGTGTGTGTGTGTGTGTGTGTGCGTAGGTTTCACGAGTTTGCCAGTCAAGAGCCGGAAATGTCAACGTCGGAACTCAACGACGGGTTTTTCGGATGGCAAAGTAGCCAATCGGCCTCAGTGCGTGCGCACGGACAGTCGCGTCGCTATGCCGGCCTGCGCGGCACCAGCTGGATTGCGCTGCAGCGCATGCCCGAGTTCCAGATGCTGCGTCACTATGTGCTCGAGGGTGCACGCAAGCTTCTGCGCGAGTACGGCCGTGAACTTCACCCCGAGCCCGAGCTGTACTGCTGGGGTACCTACCAGAATAATGCGAGTGTCCATGGTGCACACATTCACGATGACTCGGTGGTATGTCTCTCTTTCACTGCTCTCTTTTTCACTTGTTTTTTTTTTTTTTTTTTTTTTTTTTTTTTTTTTTTTTTTTTTTTTTGCACTCTGTCTCTTTCTGTGTGCATATATAATATTGTGTGTGAGTGAGTGTTGTGCTCACTGGGTCGTAAACTCTTTTTTCAAAAAAAAACTTTTAGGTGAGCATTGCGTACTATTCTCAAATACCTCCGAATTCGGGAGATATTTCGTTTGAAGACCCGCGTGGCTCGTCGTCACACGACAACATGCGCGCACAACAAGCTTGGCCGCCCTTCATCCATTCTTTCCGGATTTCACCCAAAGCTGGCACACTTGTTCTCTTTCCCTCCTGGCTCGTTCATCAGGTCATGCCGACCACCGGTAACGAAGAACGCGTGGGCTTTTCGTGTAACATTGAAGGGGATTGGATCACCACCGCCGATGCCGACGTGCTACCCGACCCGCCCGCAAGTCTTCACGAAGAATGAATATTAAAATAACATAATAATTATTATAAGTAAAAACTGTTACGACGTACACAAATGAAAAAGTAGAGAAACGTTTGTTATAGGAATACTATGCTTCCGCCAAGTCTGAGCCCCAACCCTTCTTCATAATCCATAGACCAACCAGCCCCAAATTACAAATATAGGGCGTTCGTATGTCCATGAGAACAATCGAATATTGTGTCCCGTCCTGTCCGTCCAATCTACTGATCATTCATCACAGTTTACTTATCACTTCAAGAGTTTGACTCTCGCCGTTGTCCATCATGTCACAGGTTGGCCGTTGTGAGTGTCTGGTGGGCTTCATTGAACTTGTGTGTGCTCTAGATTGGCCTGATGCCGCAGGGCCAACGGCGCACCATGGCGCGTTTGGTTGTGCCCGTCGAGAAGGACGTGAGGCCGCAAGAGCGCGAGCGGCTCGACGACGATGCGGGTGCATCCTCCTCCGAGGCCGGCGACGACACATCGCCCTTTGAGAGAGCCAATATCTTTTCCAAGGCGAGCTTCTGGTACGATTGGGTTTTGCGACCGTCCGTCCACGCGATCGTATGTCCTTTCCTTGTCTCAACGTGCACCGCATCCCTCCACTCCAATCCCTGCTTCTCGTCTGCCAGTCCTATTACCACACACCTCCTTATCGACTGACCCCCCGCCCACTCGTCAATGTTGCCTTATCGCTGGAGTGTCAGTCATTCCGCCGCATTAAAAAAAAAAAAAAAAAAAAAAAAAAAAAAAAAAGTTGTACGGTTGGGGACTGATTGTGTCCTCGTCCCAACCACAGGTGGATGAACGCGATGTTTTTCCTGGGCGCCCGCAAGAAGCTGGAGCAGTCAGACTTGTTCCCATTGCCAGTTGGTGACGAGGCCAACATGCTGACGGATCGGCTGTTGGGCGCGTGGAAGCGCGAGCAGGAGGTTGCGCGGGAGAAGCAGCGCGACGCCCACATTGTGTACGCCTTCTTCCGTGCGTTTGCGCCCATTCTGCTGCACGGTGCCATGTGGGGCTCGTTTGAGGTGGTCTTTCAGATTGGCCAGGCTGTCATGATTGGTCTCCTGGTGGGTGCTCTCTCGTCTACCGGCCCCGTCGACGCCACCGAAGCGTACCTGTTCGCCTTCGGCTTGTGTGCCTGTACCGCCGGCTACGCTCTCACGCATCACATCTTCTTTTTCCTCACCATGCGTGCCGGCATGCAAATGCGTATTGCCTCCATTGGCGCCATCATGCGCAAAGCACTGAACCTCTCACAGGCATCCATTGCATCCACCACCACCGGTCACATTGTCAACCTGGTCTCCACGGATGTTTCGGTACCAATATCAATCACAAGCACATCAAGATATCAGCTATTATTT
Organism: Ministeria vibrans ATCC 50519; assembly: GCA_943704425.1. Classification (NCBI taxonomy): domain Eukaryota; class Filasterea; order Ministeriida; family Ministeriidae; genus Ministeria; species Ministeria vibrans. The sequence goes on along the minus strand of CALSCP010000760.1, from coordinate 29,780 downwards.
TTCTTTTCTCATACGTTTGTTGCACCTTGATTACGTTGTGCTTTCATAGCGATTCGATTACTTTATGGTGCACGCCAACTTCTTGTGGATCGGGCCAGTGGTCACGGCGATTGTGACCTATTTGGCGTGGCGTCTCGTAAGCTGGGCCGTTTTTGCCGGTCTTGCTTTCATCTTTTGCATTATTCCGCTGCAAGCGGTCATCGGCAAGGCGTTTGCACGACTGCGTGGTCAGACCACCAAGGTGACCGACACGCGTGTGAAGCTCATGAACGAAGTCATTAGTGGCATTCGCGTCATTAAGATGTACGCCTGGGAGAAAGCTTTGAGTGCCGCTCTGGTCGCCATCCGTGCCAAAGAGATGGTCTTTGTGCGTCGCACCGGTCGTTTGCGTGCCGCCAATCTCGCTCTCTTTTTTATCTCGCCCATCTGCGTCAGTTTCCTCACCTTTCTCACTTTCCACTTTATCGGCGGCGAATTAACGCCGCGTCGCGTCTTTGGCACGGTCTCGCTGCTCAACGTCGTGCGCTTTGCCATGTCCTTCTTCTTCCCTATGGCCATGGCCAATGGCAACGAACTTCTTGTCACCATGCGTCGCATGCAGGATTTCCTGGTCAAGACCGAACATGGCATGGTCAGCGAGATTGACGAAGGCACTGCCGCCTCCACCGCCGCAAAGAACCCCACAAGTGACTTACATCACACGCACAGTCGACGCGATGGCTCACTCGCACACCTCATGGGAAGTAACCTCAGTCGCAGCAGTGTCAACGGCACCATGTACATGGTCAATCTGCGCGACGATGACGACGACGTTCGCAACGCTTCACACCAGGGTGAAGCCATTGAAATGTCGACGATGACGACGCGTGCCAGTCAAAATGCCACTGCTGATACGTTGTCACCCGTTGCGCATGTCCATTTTGGCGATGTCACATGCTCGTGGAGCGATGATGTCGAACGGCCCACACTGCAAGATGTTTCGTTCAAGGCAGAAGTGGGTGCGCTCACGGCCATTGTGGGTCCTGTGGGCGCCGGCAAGTCAACGCTGCTCATGGCTGTGATGAATGAGATTCCCGTCTCGCGCGGCACCGTCGATGTATGTGGCACTATTGCCTACTCGGCACAGGAGCCATGGATTCTTGCGGGAACGGTGCGCGAGAACATTCTCTTTGGCGCACCCTACGATAAGGACCATTATGACGAAGTTGTCGAGGTGTGTGCACTCGAGCGTGACTTTGAATTGTTTCCTGATGGTGATCAATCCGACATTGGCGAAAGGGGTAAGCATTTTTTTTGTTAACGCAATCGACGTGTGCAAAGTCTTAGTTTAGAAACCATAATTCATTCACCCTAATAATCTATAATAATAATGATAGTAATAATTATTATTATAATTATTATAATTATTTTATTACTATTGTTAATATTATACTTTAATAGGGATCACGTTGTCGGGTGGACAGCGTGCTCGATTGTCCCTGGCACGTGCCGTGTACGCCCAAGCAGATGTGTACCTGTTGGATGATCCACTGTCGGCAGTGGACACCAGAGTGGGTCGGGTGCTTTTTGAGAAGTGTCTGACCGGTCTGCTCCACGACAAGGTGGTGCTGTTGGTGACGCATCAAGTGCAGTATCTGACGCGTTGCGACAACATTGTGGTGTTGCTCGACGGCAAGATGACGGCGTGTGGTGGATACAAGGAACTCATGGACCAGGGACACAATTTGCACGATTTGCTGACGCAAGAAGACGGGGACAAGGGTGGTGGACTGCGCAGTACCAGCGTCTGTTCCTATGGATCGTCGTCTAAGCGCACTGCCTCGGTGGCGAAGGGTACCGGTGCAGCGGTGCGTCGTCGTCGACGGAACACATGCAGCGTTGGTGGCGAGTCTTTCTCTGAGTTGGGCGAAGAGGATGAAGATGATCTCGAAGACGATGACAATGACAATGACAATGTCGATAACGAAGAAGAGTACGTGGAGCCCAAGACGGAGAAGCTGACAAACGTTGAGGCAACAGCTGGTGGTTCCGTCACCATCAAGACGTACAAGTCGTATTTTGGCGCTGCTGGTGGTCTCCCCATATCGATCATCATCCTTATTCTCATGCTCCTCGGTCAAGTAAGACCACAAATAATAATGTCGTTTTTTGAACTTTTGTACCTCTGTACTCATACCCCTCTTCACGTAGGCTGCGCTCATGTGTGCCGACTGGTGGCTCTCAAAATGGTCAACGCTACCGGCCAACGAGCGCGGCGACCGCAACCTGGCTATCTACGGTATCATTGTGGTGACGGCCATCGCGCTGGCCTTCACGCGCGCCCTTGTCTTCTTCATGGCAATGCTGCGTGGCAGCCAGGTGCTCCACAACAAGATGTTTGCACGCGTCGTTCGTGCTCCTATGTCCTTTTTTGACTCCAATCCGACCGGTCGTGTTCTCAATCGCTTTTCAAAGGATACTGGTACGAGAACATTATGAACGTGAATAATACAATAGCAACATCTCTGTACATGCTGTATTGATACGAGCTGTGCAGGATTTGTGGACGATCTTCTTCCAATGACGCTGTTTGACGCATCCCAGTCACTTCTGCTGTGCACGGGCGCAGTTCTCTTGGTCGTCATTGTCAATCCATGGGTGGTTCTTGCCGTTCTTCCACTTGGCATTGTCTTTTGGTTCCTTCGTCGTTTCTACCTTCAAACCGCTCGTCAGGTAGAGACGAACACAATTTTTTTTATTTATTAATAATATAATTTATTATTCTTTTGATACTTCACACAGTCACTGCGTTTTCTTGCCCTTGGCACCCGCGCGAACTTCTTTTGATACTTTTTTTTTTTTTTTTTCAATTTTGTGTTGAACATCATTCTTGTGTAGCTGAAACGTATTGAAGGTACTTGTCGCTCTCCTCTCTATTCGCAATTGAGTGCCTCTCTGCGCGGTCTTTCGACAATTCGTGCGTTTCAACAACAGCAACGTTTCGCAAATGAGTTTCATACACTTCAAAACATACACGGTCAAGCATGGTACGAAGGGAAAGCGTTGCGATTCAACATCATTTTTCATTTTATTCTTCTTTGTTTTGTGTGCACAGGTTTTTGTTCATTGCGACCAACCGATGGCTCGGGTGGCGACTTGACTTTTTGTCGTTTGTGTTTGTGTGTGCTGCTGCGCTTCTTGCGGTCGCTGCTCGTGACAGCATTGGCGGGGGCCTGGCAGGGTTGTCGCTGACGTACGCTGTGCAGCTAACAGGACTGTTCCAGTGGACCATTCGACAGACCGCCGAGGTGGAGAACCAGATGACAAGTGTCGAGCGTGTCGTCGAGTACACCAAATTGCCATCGGAGGCGGCCCTCGAGACAGCGCCCGAGATGGGTCTGCCAGAGAAGTGGCCCAGCGAGGGGCGCGTTTCGTTTGACCATGTGTCGTTGACGTACCGTGAAGGTGGCGCCAAAGTGCTGCGCAACCTGACCTTTGACATTGAGGGGGGTGAAAAGATTGGCGTGGTGGGACGAACGGGAGCGGGTAAATCATCAATGTTGGCGGCGCTGTTCCGTCTGGCCGAGTACGAAGGCACCATGCTGATTGATGGAGTACCCACCAACCGACTGGGTCTGCACGATCTGCGCAACAGTTGCAGTGTGATCCCACAAGAGCCAGTGCTCTTTAGTGGCTCCGTACGCTACAACATTGATCCGTTTGACCAGTACTCGGACGACGAGTTGTGGAGTGCGCTCAGGGCAGTGCAGCTCGAGCCAATGGTCGAGGATTTGCCAGGAAAGCTTAATGGAATGCTGACGGAGAGCGGCGGGAATCTGAGTGTGGGACAAAGACAGGTAAAAAAAAAAAAAGTTGTAAAGAATGTGTGACAAGATGATTGTCTGTGAATGTGAATTCTCATCAATTCGTTTTGCAGTTGGTCTGTCTGGCACGTGCGATTTTGCGTCACAGTCGCATTCTTGTGATGGACGAAGCAACGGCAAATGTCGACTTGAACACCGGTAAGAATTGTGCTCTTTCATAGGTGTGAACCTGTGCACACCTGACCTATGTGTGCTCTATTTCTGTAGATAATTTAATTCAGCGGACAATCCGTGAGCGCTTCCAAGAGTGCACAGTGTTGACGATTGCGCATCGACTCAACACGATTATGGATAGCGATCGAGTGCTTGTGCTTGATGCAGGGGAAGCAGTCGAGTTTGCTGCGCCTCACGAGCTTCTGCAAGAGTACGTGCGCGAGGGACGTTGTGGCGTGTTGACTTGTTGTTGTTTTGACCGATTTGTTTTGGGTGTTGTAGTTCTCGATCTCAGCTGTCGTCGCTTGTCAACGAGTTGGGTCGTGGGAGTCGGGCGGCGGTTGCACGGCAGGCTTGGGATCATTACCAGAAGCGCAATAGCATTGCGGCCGGTGCTCTCGACACTGCAGTGTAGCCATTGTACATTTGTTTTTTCTTCATTTTGAAGTGTTTACGTCCAACCAGAGATCGAAGAGGATCTCTCAGGCTCTCAGGGTTCTCTACAGTTTTAATTGTAATTTCATTGTTATTATTATTATTTTAATTGTTGACACCTTTTTTACTTAATGGGCTTCTTTCGGAACCTTCTCGTCTTGAAGTCTACGACAGTCGGCGGAAGTATTGCGCTGCTTTTTGTTTTGTATATTGTGTGTATATTATATTGTCTTGTTTGACTTTCTTGATTCTCTATTAGTTTACACACACACAGTTTTATTTTTTCTTATCAATAATATTCAACCAATCCTCCATATTTCTCCACCCCTATCGATCTGCGCACTTTGCTACTCGTTGTGGCGAGGCTACCGTCCGCTCGAAATGGCCTCCTCCATCAATGTCTTTCGACACTTCAGCATTCTGAGCAGTGCTCCCGAACGGCCCAATGCTTCACGTCGCGGCAACGTCAGCGAGTTGATGGTACGCGTACCTCGGTGCTGAGATGACTTTGCGAACTCGTGCGTCTGCGCCTTTGCTGTCGAAAGACAGTTGATGTGTTGCCAACAACTCAACACAATTTTCAAATTCTCGCACGCCCTGACACGCTCTGCTTCACTAGGATCCTGATCTTCACAGTCGCGTTATTCGGCTCTCCGGCGACATTCCGACCAATGCGGTCCTTCAGATCCCCGCAGCCAAGTCTCAGTCGGCCAAGCTGGCCGGGCGCAATCTCTACCTTCAGTTTCGACCGTCGCGCGCAAAACACTTCACTGTGCACATCGACGTCGCCACCAGCACTGGCCTTCCCCTGCGCCTCTCCTTCTCAAGCGTCTTCCCCGAATGCAAAGGTTATCCGAGACTCAACCGAACGAGATTGCTCACAATGTGATTTTGCGTTTCGCAGCAACGGCCAGTCGCGTTGAGTTCCCTGTCCGCTTCCCCCCCGACCAGACTTCTCGCTTGCCCTGGAGCGTCCTTGCCATTGATTTGGCACGCGTCTCGCGCGAGTATGCCCACCGGGAATTTGTCTCTGTGAAGACACTGACACTGTGCGCCCAGATGCTCGTACACAACGTCTTCAGCTCGGACGACTCATACGATGCCCACTCTGACATGCATCCGCGTGCCAACGCGTTGGCCACCAACCGCTTTACTTACCTCGCATTTCCTTCTCACGCTCCACCACCATTACCGCCGTCGCAAGACGACACACCACTCACCGCCGACTCGGCACCTCGCACCGTCGCCTTTCACCATCGTCTTTTGTGTTCACATGTTGCACCACATCAGTTCCATCCATCCGACTCCTCTCCCACTCAAGCCACACATCCATCAGCGCCGTTGAAAGAGGCACACCACCAAGATGCATTATCACCACCATCACCACCGCCACAAGAACAGCAACTGCGAAAGAGCGAACCCGACGCAAAGGTCAGCTCCATATCGCCTACTCGCATTTATGGCTTCAGCGCCCACGCGCCATTGTCTATCGCGTTTGTCGGTCACCGAGGCTCCTTTCTGGTGTTTGCTGCGGGGAATGCTCTGGTGCTTCAAGAGACCTCGGGCACCGCACAACGCCAGTGTGTGCTGCCGAATGCCCACACCACTGCCCTCACCGCCCTTTGTGTCTCCGTTGACGGAACGTGTGTTGTCACCACCTGCGAGTCTTATGTGCGCACCTGGCGTGTCGTCAACAACGACGGTGAACTTCCACACCTCATTCCCTCTGTCTCACTTACCGCCCCAAGCGGATGCCAGCAACAGCTCGCGTGCTCTGTCAAAGGCGATGTTTTATGTTGTCTGTCGGTGGACGAACGGCAGCGCTCATGCATCACACTCTGGCAGAGTCTGCCCGATGGCGAGCTTAGTCGCATTGCGTGCACTCCCGTTGAGGGTGTCGTTGCCGATGTGGCCGTTCCACCGTGTACCGATGTAGAATCATGTGCGGCTGTCACTTGTGGTCCCCATTCCGTACGCATATGGCGTCTGGTGCGTCGTACCAACGAACTTCGCAGCACAGCCTTGCGTCTGCCCGAGTCAAGTCTGATTGGCGCTGCTCAATTTGTCCAAGCGTGCTTTCCTCCACCGACCCCAACTTCAGAAGTGACCTCTCCGTTGTGCTACGTGCTTTCCGCTCGTGGTTGTGGCACTGCTGTGAGCAACTCCGCGAGCAACAAAGGTGGCAGTGTGTTGGTGGTGGACACATTGCAGCGACGTGTGGTCAGTGTGCATCACATTGCGCTGTGTTCTGTCCAGTCGCTCTGCGTCGCTCACCATTACTGTGCGGTCGGTGACGCCTCGGGCATGGTGACGCTGTGGGAACGTGATTTTTCAAAGCGACTCGTCAGCGCAGATTTTGGCAGTGAGATGCGTTGTGTCGCTCTTGCCGCGGATCTGGTGAGCGGTGTACGCTTCTCACTTGCCGTCCTCTCTCGCGCCGGCGCCGTCTCGCTGTTGCAACAGAGTGACGCGGACGCGAGCAATTGTGAGACGTTGGTGCGCTCGCATACAGAGAGCATCACCGACATTGCGTGTGCAGGTGACACGGTCGTCGCGACGTGCGCGCAACGCGAACGCATCGTACGGATATGGGCCAATTGCGTGGATGACGCGCCGCTCACGCAAACTTGCGAGTTTACGTCCACTATGGATGCTCCTGTACGCTTGGGGTTTCACCCTTACGACGATTGTCTTGTGGCCGGCTACGATTCGGGCCAGGTGCGCGTGCTCTGCCTCAACTCTGCGACACTTCTGCTAGAGTATCCTTCCCTCACTCAGTCTCTTCAGCTTCATCATCGCGGCGGCACGTCGGACACCGAGGCGATCCGCTTTGTTGGCTATGCGGCCTCTGGCACACGTCTGCTGATTGCGGACGCGGGTGGTGTCTTTGCGTGTTATGGTGTGTCGACACAGAGCATTGTGTTCACGGGCGTGTGTCTTGCCACTGGTGATCTAGCCGACGCGCGTCCTATGGCACTCAGCCACGATGGTCAGCGCATGGCGCATGTCACCGCTGCAGGCGATGGAGTAGTTGTGGCGAGTGCCGTTGCGTATGGCAACCGTGTGCGCTGCCTGTGTCCCGTGCAACGCTCTTTGAACGGCACCGAACCGGACGACATTATTTCTCAGATTGTCTTTGATGCAAAGAACCCCCAATCTCTCGCGGCACTCACTCGGGATGGAACTCTGTTTGTGGCGATATTGGATGAGCGCGAGAATGATGATTTCGTGTGTACGCGCGATCCTACCCATGGCATTCGGTTTCGTCGAGTGCGTATCTTTGATGGTCGGTCAGTTGTGTCTGTCGCTCTTGACGCTAGTGTCCTCTGTGTCACCTGTGCCGATGGGACTGTGACAAGTGCTGTGCGTCTCGCCCGTTGTGTCTACCGCCAAGTTGCTGTTGGTCGACTTGCCGCTCACACGGCTGCTTATCGACTGCAAGTGGGCACGCGTCACATGTTTACAAGCGCCGGTGAGCTTCTGGCTGTGTGGAACCTCAGTGCATTGCCAAGTGTTGCGGACCGATTTGATGCAGTACTGATGGGGGTTGAAAACGAGGCGAAGACCGCGGATGTGATGGGAGAGGAGAACGAGAAGGAAGAAAAAATTGAGAAAGAGGAGAAGGAAGAGAAGGAGGAGAAAGAAGAAGAAGAAGCGAAGGAAGCTATTGGAGGCAGCGCTGCTTATGCAACACGCCGCTCCGTACGGTTCTTTGATGCGCTCAAGGTCAAGGGGGACACAGAGGAGAGTAAGTTGGTTGACGACGACGACGACGACGACGACGACGAAGTGGAATGTGTGCGCGAAATGACAGTAGACGACAAACTGATACGTCTACCGATGTGCCATTATGCAGACGAGCCTTGCAGACTGGCACCCGTGGCACGGCAACGTTTTGAAGCACCCGAAGAGAACTGTGCGCTGACTCTGATGAGTTTGAGTGGATCGACAGCGCGTCCACATGGACCCTTTTCAACGGTTGCTTGGAATGCGACCAAAGGAGTACTCGCACGTACAAGTGGTCCTGCACTGGTGTTGGAAGACCTTGAGAGTGGTCGACAGCGTGTACGTGTGGCACACGTGGGTGAAGTGACACGCGTGGCCCTGAGTGCCAATGCGTCGCTTGCAGCGACAAGTGGACGCAAATCACCAAGTGAGTTTGAGGTGACTCTGTGGTGTGCCGAATCGGCGCGTGTTCTTGGACGCGTTGTACACGACGACACGGCACTTGCATGTGCCGTCACCGTACTTGATTTTGCTCCGGAGCAGCATGTTACTCGTCACGATCAGATGTTGCTTTCCATCACCAACCATGTTTGTCCACAACTGTGTTTGTGGGACGTGCGGGTTGGGAACGGCGATGGCGACTGCGCTCGCACACTCAGCTCTATGAGTCCTATTGCGTCTCTGGACCTGCGCACCGCCGCGCACTGTGCCGCGTGGATCCCCAATGGCACGCGGTCAGATGATCGAGAGAGCGACGAGGATGCAGACGATTCTGAGGCGACTCTCTGTCGACCGTTTCTCGTGGTGGCCGGATCAGATGGACTTGTGCTGTGGCTGCGCTTTCGCCTGTCGGGTTTGGTCAAAATGCGCGCCTCTTCTCTGCCCGACTCGCTCGCCTCTCCTCCCGCAGTGTTTACAGCGGCCACCGTTGTCACGTCGTCGTTGCCGTCGTCGCTCTCATCCATGGTTTATTTGGGCACGCAATGTGGGCAAGTGTCAAGCTGGGATCCCATTCGCCGTGAGTGTCTTGTGACGTGGTCGCTGATGAACTCCGAGATTGATTTTCTCTTTACCGATCTGACGGGCAATCGCCTTGTCGTGGGTGGCGCTAGCACAAATGTATTGTCGGTGTGGCAGCGAGAGAATGGCGAGGATCGACGCATGCAGCTTACGCGTGAGGTGACATTGGTGTCACATTCATGCGAGTCCGTGTGTGGCGCATCCTTTGACGAGGCTGCTCGTCTTGGTGTCCTTGTGACCAACACAGGTGCGGTGCTCACGTGCCATTTGCAGAGCAACGACGAGCCTCGCGTCAAAGTGCTTTACCGGGGCTCTGACAACATCTGCTGCATGGCCACCACTGCCGCTGGCGATACACTTGCATCGTGTTGTGCCAGCACGAGTACAGTGAGTGTACGTTTCATGGGAGCACCCGACTCTACGACAGACTTGTTGCGACCAAGCGACAACTCACGGTGTACTGTATGTTGCTTTGTCGACGACACACTGCTCTGTGTGGGCTATTTCAACGGTACAATCCGTCTCTTCCGCCTTGGCTCTGCTTCTCTCGTTGTCACTGTGCGCCCTTCGAAAAGTCCCGTCACGGCACTTCACTCTCTTCCTCAAAGGTGAAGACACATCGCAAAGCGGAAAGCGACAATAATACTAACGAATGCAAGTTTTGGTAGGAACATTGTGATTATAGGTTGTGCCGATGGCACCGCGCACCTGATTCACTCGAGCACAGGGGCGCTTGTGCGCACCATCACCGACCACCGTGGTGCGCCCATCACACTCATTGACGTTGCATTGCACCGCAACAACGACTTTACCTGGCTTATGGCTTCGATGGACCGGCGCGTCTCTCTCTGGAGTGACAGCGACAAGAAAAGTGTTCTCAAAGACTGGATTTCATTTGCGGGTGTCACAACCCCAAAAGGTAAACACAATAGTCGTCGAAGAAACCCTAACCCTAACACTTGACTACTGCTATGCTTTGGTACGCATTCAGTGGCGACTCTTGCACGCTTCTCGCCCCATGATCCTCGCGTGGTTGTCTTTACCGGTCATACGCGCACTCCACGTTTGTGCTTCTACGACTCACTTAAAGTACTCTCTTCCCTTTTCCTTACATCTTTTTGTGTGTTTTCGTGACTGAGGGTGGATTGATTTTGATTTCTGTGCATCTGATTTGTTTTTGTGACTTGCAAAGTTTTTTTTTGAATTGAATGGTTATTTTTAGAGAGAAATTGTGCGAGTGATTCGATTGAATCTCTATGCGATTTCAATGGACATTTCACATTCGGGACATGTCATTGCGATTGCGACGCAAAAACGACTCATTACACTCATCGATTACAAAAACGGTACGAATATTATAATAATAATAATAAGAATAAAAATAACGTGTGTTTTAGGATCGTTTCAAGACCAAATTTGTGTGGGAAAGGCCAAACAAGTGCAGTTTGTGGGCTCAGCAGACAACGAGACACTTTTGTGCTGCGGAACATTTGGAATTGCTCGTTTTGCGCTATTGTACTAATGTAATAATAATTATAATAATAATAATAATAATAAAGTAATAATAATAATAATTATATTATTATTATTATTATTATTAATTGTGTCAGACACTGAAGAGAGAGAAGACAAGATATGGATTTTTTTAATTAATAGGCTTTCTTTCGGTCGTCAATACTGTAACCACCGGCACCCAATGAGACGACGAGAACAAGACCACCAACAACACTCAGTTGCTGGAAGAAGTCGTATTTGAGGAAATCGCTACGACGGAAGGGAACGAAGAGTGAGTGACGTGAAAGTGAACAAATAGGGAGTAAGAACAATTGGGAGAAAACAAAATTAGTATCATTCTTTTTGAGTTGGTGAACAACTGGAAATGAGAAATATATAATAAAAGTGAGGGTGGGTGGAAAGGTAACAGATAGAATGGATATTATCATTCATTCTTAATAATGTCTCACCGAGTTGGATTCCATTGAGGCAAAGTCCAAAACTACACAAGGAAAAGAAACAAAAAAAAATCAACATGCGCCCAAACACGAGAATAAAATTTAATATTGTTATGATTCGTACGGGATTAAGCACAATGTTAAAGACAAACAAGAGCATTGCGAGAGAGAGCGCAGACAGTTTCGTTTTGTATCCAATCGCCACAAGCCCAATTAGGCCAGTCCCAATCTAATCACAATCGTTTGTTTGTTTGTTCGCTTTCTTTTGTTGTTATTACGAGAGTTGTGAAGATTTTCAGGACTGAGAAGTCGCCATGAAAAAGCGTAAAGAACATAAAGACAGTAAGAATGCGCCCAAAGAGCACCAGCAAATTACGATGACGCTCCTGATCCGTCTCAAACTACACAAAGTTTGTAATAATAATATTATTATAATTATTTTGTTTATATTTTGGTTATATTTTGGTTATATTTTTGTTATATTTTTGTTATGATACCATTGGGACTCCGGCAAAAACATACTTTGCAGTGTCCTTGGACTCTGCGAGAATCATCACAAGTCCGCCCATCATTGCAACATTACTAAGAACACAGATGATGTCAGTGCGTTTCAGGGCTCTGTTTTGATCTGTTACCGAAGAAAGAAGGTGAAGCTCCAAAGCTACAGACACAATTTTTGGATCAGGGACACTCAAATAAGAAAAGTGCACAGAAATCGACCTTACCACACTGTACGCAAGTGCTTGGAGCATAATAACGACAAAGAGAAGGCCCACTCCAAAGCCTATGGGTAGAGAAATCGCATTTGGTATCGAGCTCGGATGGGATAGTGCACTCCGTGTGCCGTCTTACCGACGTGCTTGCGCAGAAGAATCAGAAAGGAGCCGGCAAACTGACAGAAAATGTTCAGTAAGATGAACAGCGACCCTAACCAGTAGCCGCAGTGCCAGGTTCGGTTGAAATAGTCCACCTGAAGCAAAATGTATCATATCGTGTCACAACGATCACACAAGATAATCACTCTGTACCTGATCGTCCCATTGAAAGAACAAACGCGCGCCATCCTCAATGAAAGTAGCCACAAGGAAAAGTCGTCCAATGTGAGCCAGGGCCTGTGAGAAATGGGGGGGTTGTGTCAATGAGAGGGAAAGAGAGAGAGAGCGAGCGAAAAAAAAAAAGAAGAAGCGTTTGATCGAATCCTATTTTGGGTGATTAGACTCTCTATATACAAAAGGCTGATCACGAGCCAGCGGGAGGCGACCCACTAATGAGCCAGGTGGCGCCACAAGGCAGCGCAAAGGCATAGGAGCAGTGGAGTGTGTCGTTTTGTGGCACTTGGATCCAGAACACAAATTCGCGAATCACCACTGCATTTCGCAACAAAACAGGCAGCCAAGCAGGGCAGGATCGACAGATGGCACATGGCATGCGACACAAGGAAGTACACGATCACTGAAGAATCGCACAGAGAGCACAATAGTCCAACAGGACACTCACTCAATCGCATCACCTTGGACTTGGACAATTGGTCAATGTGATTCTCCAACGGAGCAAGTGCACCTTGACGACCCATGGTGTAACAGAAGAAGAGAAAGAGACTGATCACTGAATGAAGTCCAAAGAGTCAAAATTATAAAATGTTAAATGATGAATGAATTCATTTTTTTTCCTTCTCTCTCACTTCCAAAATGGAATCACTACGCGCCTTGTTCCCTGGCTTGTCAGAAACCCATCTCGCTCAAGCGCTCATGGTAAGAAATCGGAATAAATCCAAAAAAAA
>CALSCP010000760.1:1316-16841 GCA_943704425.1 Ministeria vibrans ATCC 50519 | reverse complement strand
AGAATTAAGAAAAAAGCAAGATTTAATCTGAAACACAGAAACATACAAAATAACCTCGACCCACACAACAACGGACACACAACGCCTTACTCACCCCGCCTGGGCGCCCCTCTCTCTCTCTGAAACACCCCCCACTGCCCCCCCTGTCCACTGACCCTGTCGCCTTGCTCTCTCCCCGGCTCCCTGCGCAGCTTGCCGATGGAAACGCAGAGGCGGCCGCTGCAAGCCTTGTCGACGACGACCATGTCTTCAGCGACCTCATTCCAGTACGCCCCTGGCGCCCCCTTGCCCACCATACACACCCTTGCAGCCACTCACACCTCTTCCGTCTCTCTCCTTCCTTCTTTTTCTTCTTGTTTCTCTCTCTCTCTCTTTTTTTTAGGGTTCGCGAAGTTTCATTTGTTCCGTGTCGAACTTTTTTTTTTCTTTTTTTTTTCCGATTTTTGATTTTACACTCTTCTATCTCTTCAGATACATCTGTGCGGCCCATTCAGGTGTCTCCATTGTCATCGCCGCAAACGGACGGGTCTGGTGCGCCGGGTGTTGAGAATGCGCCGACAACAGGAACGGGAACAGCGCAAAAGAGTCTTGAGGAGCAGCAGATGGAGCGCGCCATCGCTGCGAGTCTGCAAAGCGCGCCTGTACCGCCTGCAGCCTCAACAACAACAATCGATGAAGATGCTGCTCTTCAGGATGCCATTGCAAAGAGTCTCAAGCGCAAATCAAGCGTGTCCGAAGTGGACTCTTGTCGTGACCCAACTGCACAACCGGCGGTACAGTACCACACAGACAGACGTCTTCTTCTTTTTAACTCATTGCGAACCCCCCTCCCCCCCCAAAATAGGGTCTCGACAATGTGGGCAACACTTGCTACGCCAATGCCATCTTGCAAATCTTTTTCAATCTGCCACAATTCCGTTCGCTCATTCTCGCGTACAACACCACCAACAACAGTGACTTTCTTGAAAACCTCCAAAGAAACTCTGCCAACAATGACAACAACAGCAACAACAAATCCACGGCCGACGGCGACTTTGCCATGGTCGACAACAACAACGCGGCCCTGGCCACGGCTACCGCTCTGCCCTCCACCTCCCCCACCGCCACATGCGACTCCACCATGACAGTGATCAACGATGAAAATATCCCGCCTTCATTGCCTCGTGGTGTCTCCCTTGCCATGGCTCCTCCCCCCACCTCCACCACCGCCATTACCTCTTCCACCTCTACCAATGCTGCCGTCTCCTCTCTCTCCCTCCAACAAACCAATGTCATCATGGGCAATCTTCAGGAGCTTTTTGCGCGTCTCTCCCTTTCAAAACACTCTGTCGTCAACCCTCACGTTCTCCTGGAGTCCATCATCAAAGTCGACAGCTCAAACACAAAGCCTGTTCTCGAAATTGGTTTCCAGCAAGGTACACAAGACAACCTCAAAACAAAACACATCGCCAGACGAACTAAATACGGAAAAAAAAACTAGACGTCTCTGAGTTTTGTCAACAACTCCTCTCTTTGGCCGAAACCGGCTTGAAGCTCAACGACCGTTCCGGCACAAGCGTCGTCTCGTCAAACACAGAAGGTAAAAAAAAAGCATACAAATTAAAAATAATTAAAATCAATAGTAATCAGATGAAAATGACAATAATCTATATCAAAAATGGAATAATAATAAAATAGAAAAAATAATCGTAATAATATATAATAATAATCATTATTTTTTATTAATTTTTTGTAGGTGAAATTCCCGATGGTGAAGGAGTGCGCGAACTCAAGTCACTTTTCTACGGCAATCGAAAGGTATCGAAGAAAATAAGGGTCTGGCTTTTTTTTGACTCTTTTTCGATGCTGTTTCAGGTGAAGATTTCGTCGTGGGAAGAGGATGGAACACACGTGGAGGTGATCAACAACGAACCCTTCTCCAGTATTATCCTCGACATTGAAAATGTCGACAATCTTTACGCATCACTTGACAAGTAATATCATAATAATTTATTCTCCTGCCACCTCACACTAATAATTATCGTTTTTTTCTCTCTCACTATCATTTTTGTTTTTTTTTTCTCCCCTCTTTCTCTTTCTCTTTTCTCTCAAAAGGTTCACTGCCTCTGGTCAGATTGATGGCTACCTGACCCCGCGTGGATTTCGTACCATCGCAAACAGCGAAATGCTCTTTTCATCGCTCCCTCGCACCATCACGTTCCAACTGCAGCGCGTCAAGTTTAATGGCACGCAGGGGGAGAAGCTTAACAGCTTCTTTCAGTTCTCAGAAATAATTTATATGGATCGTTACCTCGAAACGTATGTGCTCAGCAGCATGGTTTGAGACGTCACCTAACTAATTCATTTTTTTTTACTCTCTCCTAGAAACATTGCGTCGACGCGTGAGCTCCAGAAGGAGGCGGCTGTTCTGAGCGACCGTCTGGAGACTCTGCGGAGAAAACTGCAACGATTCGTTCAGTTTACAGTGACGGGTGGAGTGAAGGTTCGTCTGGATCAGGTGCTTGAAGGGACGTTGCGGTTCACGCGTGGCTGGCCGTTCTCGCAGAGCACCGAAGTAGACCTGACGGTGCCCTCGCCACATCCAAGTGATGATGCAACGCTGACGTGTGTGCAGCAGTATCTAAACAGGTGCTACCGTGATGTGTGCGAGCAGATGGTGTTGCTGGAGACAGAAATTGCCGAGTTGCAGCAACAGCACGATCGACTGTTTCAACGTGAAGACCTCAGGCGCCACGGCTATCGACTGCATTCGATCCTGGTGCATCAGGGAACCGCTGGCATTGGACACTACTGGTCATTTGTGCGTCTCGCCGACGACTCGTGGTGGCGCTTCAACGACAAGATGGTCAAACCGGTCGATTTGGAGACGGTCATGCGCGAGTCGTTTGGTGGCGACGCTGTCAACTCGTCCGCGTACTGCGTCCTCTACGAGTACATTGGCGACGGCTCTACCACCACCAGCGCGTCCGCCACCACTACCACCGCTACTGCCAACAACGACGACATCAACAACAGCAACAACAACAGCAACAACAACAACAACAACAACATCATCAACATGAACACGACAACTGGTGCTGGAGAGGGTTCTGCCTCGGATGTGATGGCTTCCACATCGTCAACGTTGGTCTCAGGCCACGGCGATGGGGTCGACCCCAATGGCATGGACACATCGAGTGATGCGGAACCGTCCGCTGCCATGGGTCGTCACCAGGTGGCTCTCATTGAGATGGCGCGCTCTCTTCTGCCCACATCCTTGGTGAACAAAATTGAGCAAGAGAACGAGTCACTGGCAAATGCGAATAAGACCATGCGTATGGACATTGTTCCGTACCAGGACACGGCGGTGTCCCAACCCACGGCTAAGGAGATGAGTCAGTGGACCGAAGAGCAGCGTGCCGAGGAAATGCATCGACGACTCTTGCATGCGTACGAGGTGCTGAGGTATCAGCTTGAAAAGGCTCATCACATGCAAAATGATCTCGAAGAGTCGGCGCTTCTTGCCGCCTCGTCTCTTTGGGTCTTCTCACTTCTGAGCGGAATTAACGAGTTTGGTGTCAAGGCAATCGCCTTTTCCGACCTCTACCCACGCATTTACGCCACAGAGTACACCTACATTACGGAGAACCGCAAGCAAATTCTGAGTGTCGAACTGGACAAGTCGGGTTTGTCGGGTCCCATGTACTACGCTATCGACGACAAACTCAAGGATCGCATCCAATGTGCCCGCAAAATGTTTCCATTTCTCCAAAAGGTTGTTCTCCATCTGGCCATTGCCCACAGCGAAGCGAGTACGCCAGCCCAATCAAATAATAGTAACTTAATTTGGTATTCATCATTATGATTGTTTTTTTATTGTTTTTATTAGGTCAATCGGAGTGGCACCGTGCTTCTCAGCGCCTTATTTCCGCATTGAGGCTGAACCGGCTGATTGCAACTCAAGGGTGCCCGGCCTTGCCCGAGATGCAACACATGCAGAAGCTTGTGGAATGTGTACGTGCACTGAACCAACATGCCGAGGCGCTTTTATCACGTGGCAGTTCGGAGAAGCAAGGTCTTGCTGTGGGACTTGATGTGTTCAAGCTGTGTTGCTGCATCAAGGTATCCCAATGAGAGCAAGAGCGAGAATATTTAATTTGTGTGCATGCTTTAACTAGAATTTGGAACCGGGAGAGTGCAATGCTTCGTCTCTCGCTACTGAACTGATTACCTTGTGGTTTGAGCATGCGGCTACATACACCGACCATCCTGTGCTCGATTCCATTGCGTCAGAGATCTTTGCACTCAATTACTCGGAAGTGGGTACGTTGCACACAAAAATTAGAAGTTGTTGCGTTTCTTTCCTTTTTCTACATTGTCTTATTGTATTTAACAAAAGTGATCCTCTTAATGTGTACTCATAAAAATAATAATAATAATAATAATAATAAAATAATAATAATAATAATAATAATAATAATAATAATTATTTGTTTTATTGTTTCTCACACAAACGTTTTGTGCATATGTTGTGTAGCAAACTCGTTTTCGGGTCCAATGAGCAGGTGTTCGATTCCACTGGACTTTACTCACGATCCGATTGACGCTGTGATTGTTCGTTATCGAAAGAGTGTTATGTCACGCCATTCGTGAGAGGAACAGCAATGATGTAACAATACGAAACAGAAGGATATTACCTGTTTTTGAAAGAAAATGATAAAAATTTAATAATAATAATAATTAGTTAAGTGTTCGATTTTATTAATGTACAGGACGAGGAGCTTTACTTTCTCGGGGCTCAACCACAAGAGAGCGCTCATACAATTCCTACGTGTTGGAGTGTTAGTTTCTTTTTTTGTGTGTGTAAAAGAGGACAGAGGGTTGAGAGACAAAACGTACGTCGGGAGTTCGGTGTTTAAATTCGTTAAAAAGCTTAATCAGTTGCGGGACTTCAGTGAGCACGTAAGACCTACAATAATACAAAAAAAACCCCCCCATGTTAGTTACATACCCAATCAACGACACATTCAAAATCCTACTCAAGTTGAAATGTGCGAATGTCCTGCACAATGTTATAGAGAAAGCGTCGCTTCTGGAAGTTGATAATTCGCCCGTCGGACGGACCAATCCAGTCGCTGTTTCCGTCCAATGTGAATGTAATGTCCTTGAGTGACACCCCCCTACAAACATCAAGACATGTCAAAACCCCATTTAAGCAACTTCTACTTCACATACTAGAGTGAGTTGTCGTTTTCACAATCACAAACTAACACTGCCCACGACACTACCGTCTCTCAATTTTTGGGTCTCCATTTGTTTCTCTCTCTCTACGTCTCTCGCTTTGTTTCTCTCTCTATCACTTTGGTTCTTTCTCCCTCCTCTCTCCTTCTCGCTGTCTCTCGCTTCGTTCTTACAGCCAGGGAACACACGGCGGTTTCACTGTCGTGATAAAGTCACGGTAGTTCTTCATCGAATGACTCGAATCCATCAGAAGCTCAAACTTTTTCAACAACTCTCTAAAAAATATAACCATTGCAGGAATATATATATATTAAAATATATTAGTATCAATACCATCCAAATTCAATCGCCTTCTTGTTTTTTTTTAAAAAAAATACCGATCAAGTTTGGGCTGTTCAGCGAGCGTTTTCTTGAGACGAGTGATTGCAGATGAGTTGAGGCCAGCCACAACAGCCACAAGTGAATTACAGTTGTTCAGTTTGTACAGATACTAATAATAAGAGAGAGAGAGAGATAGAGTCAATAATATTATTATAACCCGAACACTAACTTAGTATCTATCTATTTTTTTTTTTTTTTTTTTTACGCGCGCAATTGCGACCATTTTGCCCATCATCTTTGCGCGCTGTTGAGCCGTATCATACGACAAAATGTTGTCCACGACCCTACAACCATAACAAGGAGGTAAATTAAGCAATCTCTTCTCAATCCGAAAGCTCTCCAGTATTCTCCACTTGTCCTTACCACCATGTCATTCGGTTGCTTCGGTCAATGAGTTCAAACACATTCGGCGACCGCTCGCGACTTTGTTCTTTGTTCCACTCCAACAACTCAGAAACCTAAAGACAAAAACAGTATAATTATCAAAAACAGACGGACAAAAACATAAAAATATAATTATAATAATAATATAAGAATAAGAATAAGAATAAAATAATATAATTAATTTACGTTGATTTGACGGTAGAGTTTGTTGTCGACGACAGTGATCTGACGAGCAAGTTCTTCGCTGGAGACCTCAAAGAGATCGAGAGGAGGTCGTGTAGCAATATCGTACGGGACAATGGGCTGAGGAGGACGCGACTGGGCCAGCTGGTGCTTCTGCGTGCTCAGCTCGGGACAGCGCTGGGCCATGACGGCGTTGCGCAGTCGGCCGACCAGCGCGACATTGCCCTGGCGCATGACGGAGTAGATGAAAGGACGCAGCAACGAGGAGAGCATGTCGTCGGTGAAGTCCTCCCAACTTCCAGTGGCAAACTTGATGAGAACGTTGATGGTAAGCATTTGGATCTCGGTGGACGTCAGGTCGTTGTCGAGCGGCTCGCGATAGCGCTCAATGAGCTTCTCGAGGAACATTTCGGGCGACACCATCGAGCGGTAGGTGGTGAGAAAGCAGTTGACAAAATCACTGTCGGCGCGCGACGTCAGGTAGCGCACAAGCGCATCCAGTGTCCCGCCCTTGACCGTTTTGGTTGAGATTCCCTCAATGATCTCCGTGACCATGAGCGGCGAGTAGTACTTCGCAACAGGCCCCATCTTGGCCTCGCCCACGCCGGCCGTCTTGCTGTTCCCATAAATCTTCCCACTGGACCCTTTGCCACCTTTGTCCTTGTCGCTGTTGCCCTTGACAGCGCCACGAACAAGCTCCATAGCTCGGCTGTGCTTCTTCGTGCGCGGCTTGGGCATCGGCGGTGTCCCTGACGATCCATCGGCACCATGGTGTCCACTACCACCACCACCACCACCGTGGTAATGATGATGATGATGATGATGATGGTCTCCTGCACCGCCACCACAACCACCGCCGCCCCCGCCGCCACCGTCGTCGTCGTCGGAGTCGGGCAGTGGCGGCAAGGGACGTGCCAGGATAAGGACGTCCTTGTACTTCGCCGCCTCGGCCGCAACCTTCTTCACCTCCTTCTCGGCCGATGTTTCATCATCTGATTCGGACGATGAGTCGTTGTCGGGCAAACACAAGCTGGTCGTGTTGGGATTCTGCGCGCGAGCGGCCGCAACACGCAACACTTCAGGTGTCACCAGGTTTTCCACTTCGTCATACACATGTTGTGACACTCGTTGACTCTTCTTCTTCCGCACCGTTCTGGTGGTTGTCGTCGTGCCACCGGGGGAAACCGCATCAATTTCTTCTACTTCTTCTTCTTCTTCTTCTTCTTCTTCTGCATCTGCGTGCTCTTCCAAGTCCGAGTCAGGCGCCAGCATGGCATTGGCTGCGGAGGGAGGTGTTGTGGCGTTCGCTGTGACCACGGCCTCCTCGACAACATCAGGGTATTCGCCATCTGAAAAGACCCCCGCCGACGACGAGTAATCAGGTTCATTGGGAATGGGTGTTAAGAGCAACTGAGCTGCCTTGCCATTGTGTGTCTTGTCGTCCGTCTCCGTGGTGGTCGCGTCCAGCTCGAGTGCAGCAACGGCTGCTGCCGCAACGCTGTCGCAGTCTTCCTTCTTCTCCTTCGTCTCCTGCTCCTTGTCCGCATCACTGTCGGCACCACCGCCTTCGCTTGCACTCGCAATGAACGACAGTCGCTTGTCGAGGTCATCGAGAATCACCGAACGACGTGCCTCGCCATTGCCAATAATGGTGTGCGACCGTCTCGTCTTGCGATGGATCTTGGTTGACTTGCGCACGACCGTCTCGTCGTCGGAGAACACCCCTTGGCTGCATATGGTAGAGGACGCAAGCAGGTGCGAAACACTTGTGTCGGTCGACGAGACGACACTGTCGTCGCCAAACGACGAGCGTCCCCCACGACCTGTCATTGTGTCGTCGTCGCCGGTGGCACTTGAATTGTCATTCTGACTAGCATTTGAGGCGTCGGATGCGACAGCTGCCGATGTACTACTCGAGCTGATGTTCTCGTAACTTCCCGTGGTGAGTCGAGAATGCATGTGAATAGGTTCGGCCGTGAGTGCTTCGGTCATGTCCATTGTTGTGGCACTCGGTGACCCTGTGCTAATGATCAGGGGCGCATCGCCAACGGTCTCTTCCTCCTCCTTGCACAGTCGCTCGACTTCCTCCTCTTCCTCGGGGATGTGAGTGTCGAGTGTCGCCTCAAAGGTCGCATCGCCAATGGGCTCGTCGCAGCTGAGACTACGACGGATGACACGCGCCGAGAGTGGTCGAATGCGACGACGGGCAACTTTGGCGGCCGCATCCTGCGCAAGAATTTCCTCCTCTGTGACCTCGCCGTCCGCTTTTTGCGTTGCGGCAATCTCCATCTCAAGCAATTCATCCATGGCGAGCGCCTCTTCGACGTCATCGTACGACTCGTTGCTCTCGACGCTTGCCTGAGGCGTGAGAAAGTGTGGTGTCGACGGCACCGAGCGAGGTGAGGTCATGGCAGGCACTTCGAGCGACACGCTAGCGGTGGAAAGACGATCGCTCGACATGGACAGACGGTCGGGTGTGGTAGATGAGCGACGTGCCTTGCTGTTCATGAGGTCCGCTTCGGAGAGACGCGAGAAGACAGCAGACGACGACATGAGAATGGACATGGTGTCGCTGCTGCGCGCCGTTGTGTTGTCAAGAAAGTTGATGAGAGGAGTGGAGAAACGTTTGGAAGCGGCGATGACATCCGTTGTTGCTGCCATGCTCGATGTTGACCCGGGGGCCGTGGTCTCGTGGATGGCATCGAGATTGTCTTCGGGATGCTCAGGGATGACGTTGCGTGTTTGTTGGGCGTTGTGTTGGTAGACGGAGGCAATACTGCGGGACCGAGCGCGCGTGTGTTTCAAGTGGGTCTCGACGGGCGTGTCGTCGGCGGTGAAGGACGACTGAACGCCCGCAGCGGGCACAAGTTCGGAGGGTGAGGCGACGCCAAAGTCTTGCATGAGCGAGTTGCGACGAAGAAACGTGTCGAGTTCGTTGGAGAGTGTACGCCGATGTCGACTGTTCGAGGTTGCTTCGTCACGCACGGTCACCGAGGCGAACTCGTCGGCGGCGTCGGCCGAGACTTCACGCACGCACTGTTGCAGCGCAACCATTGCGTTGCGAATCGCCGTGATGTGTCGCGAGTCCCACGGAGTGGCGGGGTCGACCGTGAGGTAGAGAGTGTCGGTGGTGTCGACGAGGGAAATGACCGCCTCGGCAAAGCCCTTGATGGGCTTGGTCATGCGAAAGCGCACCACATCGTCCTCGCCCAGTCGCATGCACATTTCAAGTTTACACACCAAATCCAAAAGCACGGTGGCACCACCGTAGCACTCGACGCGCGCATTGGCGCGTCCGAGAGCCGACAGGTCGCGCAGGCACATAAAACAATCGCCGAGTCCACGTGCAAGGACACCACGAGACTTCTTGCGCGACGTCATCATAGAGCGACGAGGCATGCTTGGGGAGATTTTGAGCTTTGAGTGTGTCGATTGAAGATACTGTGTGGTGGGCAATTGCTTGGCAGGGTCCGAGGCGCGAACATGTTGCTTGTCGCGTGACGCAGTGCCTGTGCCATGTTGCGGATGGGGAGCGTAGGCGTGAAAGACGGATCGTTGTTGTTGGCGTTGCTGCTGTTGTTGCTGCTGCTGAAGTTTGAGGGATGACTTTTGGTGTGGAGCTTGTTGTTGTTGCAGTTGAGGGGATTGCGGCTGACTATGGTGACCCTTGCCTCCGAGACGTTTGAGCCTGGTGAGCATTTTGTTGAAGCTGGGTCCACGTGTGACGGATGTAGACGACGACGAGGAGGCGGTGGACGAGGCGGAAGGTGACATGGGAGGAGTAGCGTTTGGTGCGGGAGAGGAGCCACGCGAGGAGCCACGCGAAGGGCCGCCTGGCGTGAGTACCAATTTTCGCAAGTTTGCAGGCGAGGAACTGGGTAAAGGCGAGGCGGGTTCAAGGCTGGAGATGACCTTCATGAGCGACGCAACCCACTGACTCATGGCGCGCTCGTCGCGCGTCTGCAGCTCGTACGTGTACTCGTTGGCAGTGCACAAAATAAACGAGGTGGTTATCACCGTGGTCGAAGTGGCGCTTGCTGCAGCGGCCGCCTTGGTGTCCGGAAAGGAGATTTGGGCGCCGGACAAGGAGAGTCGTACTGACGGTTTGTGGAGCTGTGGGGCGAGAGAGAGAGGGAGAGAGAGACGAATGAGCAAAGAAAGGCTGGAGCGGTCACTAAAAGTTCCTACCGGCTCGCTTGAGGCCCACATGAGAAGCTCGGCATCGACGAGCCGGACATACCGCGACTTGAAATGTTCGTTCTGGAGAAGAGAAAGCGGACGAAGCAGCGGGGGAGTGAGTGACCACACACAGAGAAGTTTTCCCTTTCGACAGGTCGGCGCAAACGGAAGGCCAGTGCGCCGCGAAACGACGACGGGGCGCGACGACACGAGTGAAAATGACGGTTGAAGCCCAGTAGAGTTGGGTGCCACAGGTGGCGGTGCGATGGGAGAGTCGCAAAGGACATTTTGTGGGTGCAAGTTTTCCAAAAAAAAAAAAAAAAGATTCGAAAAGAAACAAAAAGGAGACACAAAATCTGTAGTGGAAAGGAGGGACTCTGAGGTTTGACAAATACATGCCAAGTAATGCTCAAGAGGCTGCCATTGAAGGAGCTGAGCATTCGAGGGGCTTCAGCGGGACAAAAAGAGCATTTTGGACATAAACAAGCGTAAAGAAGACATCAGGGAAGGACGAGAGAGGAAGAGAGGGCGCGTGGGAGGGAAGCAGCGCAAGAACATACCGGAGGCATGCGGACATTGAGGGTGTCCTCGAGCGAATTGAGCGGGAGCGTCGCCGACAAGTGACCGCTCGACCGGGTGCTGCCAGCGCTGTCCCTGGGCGCCTGTGCACTCATCCGTAGTACAGCAGCAGGGTCCGCCAATGAGGGATGTTACAGAGCGAGAAAGAGAGAGAGGGGGGAGCGCGTGCGGTACAGAGCAATAAAATTAATTAAAGTGTACAGAGTGAATGAAGAGTTAACTCAGTGTTGAGACGTTGCTTTCTTAGTTCATAGTTCAGATAATTTTATTATTATTATTATTATTATTATTATTACAGTCATATTGTATCAATTGTTACATATATATATATATTTGAGGCGATTTACCACTCATACGTCATAAGATGGTGCACAGGGAGCTCTGAGTGGTCTGACCAAGCTTCTTGGCTTTAATTTCTCGCTCGAGATGCGCACACTCGGCCTGGCGATGTCGCTCATGTCGTTGTCGCAAATGTGCCAGTTTCACAGTGAAATGCGCGCGCACCGGCCGATGGTCAGACACCCTCAACTCTTGTACTGCCTCATACGAGTGCACGCCAATCTGTCGATCGACGTCACTCAATGCATCCGAACCATAACCCATTGACTCCCCACTGTCAGTTGAACTCCCCTATACAAATAAATAAAACGTTACAAAAACAGTCATAATATTCACATTTACATACAACACACAACGACAGTTAGGCTTGAGTCGTATGCTTTACCTTGAGGTCCTCCACAAATTCGTCCTCGAACGACCCCGTCACACTAACACTCTCCGGCTCCATCTCAATCCACTTTGCGCCTTCCTCATCGCTCTCGCCCTCCTCCCGAATGGTCGTGCTTCGGTTCATCACACGACCCCCTGCTGCTTCCGTTTCGTGTTCGCGCTGCGTTTTGACGCGTCGCTCGCGGAACAGAATGCGGTCGGTGTACGACGGAATGCGCACTTTGTCGCTTGTGTCGTACACATCCCTTCCGCGATCATACTTGTACGTCGGCGCAAAGTGTATTTCTGCCTCATCAAAGCCCGCCAGGACCTCCTGCGCCGCCCGTGCTCGATTCAACTGGTCGTTGTGCAGCATTACTTCGGCCATTTGTGAACCAATGAGTGCATCGACACAGCGCCGATTCCCATTGATACGATAATTGAGGTCGCCAAAGAAGAACACAACATCGTAGCGCTCTGTCACATCTCCATGGCCACTGCCCCCCACGTCTAAACTCATCTGGGACGCAGAGCGGCGCAGTGCGGCGGCACGTCGTCCCGTCGAACCCAACAGAAAGAAGCTACTGCCGAAGCTGCGCTGGCGACGGGCAGTGTTTTTGGCGGGCTCGGTGGCCTCGCCGTCGACCTCTTCTTGAAGCGTCTCCGTACTGGCCGACTGCTCCGACTGCTCCATCGACGTCGACGCCCCACTAGTTTGCTGCCTGGGCGCCGTTTCAAGGGTGTGCTCGGAGTGGGTGAAGAGAATGTGTGGGAGGCGAAGAGAGCGACAGATGCGCCGGTAGTCGCTGTTGCGCTCGTCCACTTTGCTCTGGTGCGCCGCCAAGTGAGCATTGATAAACAGGAAGCTTGTGCCACGCAATTTAAACGCAACCGCGACGCCTCCCTACTCGCGATCGGTACGAACAAAAGAAAAAAATAACAAAAATACGTTAGTTAAGATGTAATTTTGATGTCAGTCTGTGTCAATATTGCGCCATGTTCACCTTGTTGGCAACGACATTGGCAAGGCCCGTCGGCACTTGGCCGGTTTCAATGCACGAGACAAACGGTTCGAGTCGAGCACGTATGAGCACCACAAGATGGATGGCGCCCATGGAGCAAGCGGAGAGAAGACGGAATGCACTGTCCTCATGACTGCTGTCCGATGTGTACGTACAACGTCGATTTACCGCCTCACACAACTGTGTGGGCCACGTCTTGCGATTCATTCCGGATTCTTGGGTGCCAATGGCATAGAGGTCGATGGAAACGTCGTCGAGCAGAAGCTGCTCGAGCTGTGCGTCGTCAATTTCACTCTGAGCCATTGGGCGATAAGTCGAAGACGGTAAATTTATATAGAGGAAATTTGGGGTACTATATGAAGCTGTGGCGTACCAATTCACACATGTTCCAGGTCACTACCACGGCGGACAGTTGGTAGTGAGCGCCCGCCGACGAGGGAGGAGTGGTAAGCCGGAAAAATGGTTTGGTTGCGATGGCAACTGGTACAACGGACGATCGTCTTGACTCGGACCTGGGATCAAGGCCAGAACTGCCTACGGCAGTTGGTAGGTCAAGAGACGACGCTCGAGTAAGGTCCTTCGCCATGTATACAAAAATATATTGAGCTAACTTCACTAATTTTTTATTTGACTCTCAACTCACTCCTCGACGACCAAGTCAACAGTGCCAAGGCTTTTGACACACTTGCACTATAGTGACAACGGTTTGAAAAAATGATCCCTCCACTGTCCTTCTCGGGCGCGGGCTTTTTAGGCTCGTATCACGTTGGGGTGATGCGTGCGGCACAATCGCTGTTTCCCATTGCTGCGTTCCGCGCAGCGGGCGCTTCGGCAGGCGCCCTCGTCGCATGTGCCATGGTGACGGGGGTTCCTTCGGATGCGTGCAAGGAGGTGGTCGAGACGCTCTTGAAGAATCGTGTGAGTGTGGGCGATCGAGTGCGCGGCAAACCCGGTTGGGTGTTTGCGCCTGGCAGCGCTCTGATGCACTCGCTTCGGCGCCACATGGACGAAATCCTCCCTGAAGATGCCCATTTTACATGTACAGGGCGACTCAAGGTGCGCCGTTGGATGCCTTCCGTTTGATGGCTCGACTTCCATTCTCTCTTTGTGTCTTTTGTGTGTGTAGGTCGCTGTGACAGTCACGACGCCTGCCCCTCAAGCACGCTTGAGCGTTACGGAATTCCCCTCTCGAGACTTCTTACTTGAAAGTCTTTTGGCCAGTGCCTACATCCCTGTCTGGGCGGGGCGGATGCACTATGGCAGTGGGTGGATCGACGGTGGCTTCAGCGACATGTTCCCTTCCTTTGGCGACGACACCGTCTATGCCAGCTGCTTCAGCGGCCCCGACATCCACATTTGTCCGCAAATGCACGATAGACCCTCCTTAGCAAAGCACAGGGCCGTCTCCATGGGCAACTGTCATGTGTATGCGAACGGTGCCAATTTGCGCGTCGGTCGACTCGGCCTCTTTCCTTCGACCGACCCCGCCTTCTCCACACACTGGGCGGATCTGGGCAATGAAAATGCCACCGCCTTCTTTCGTCAGGCATCTTTTGTCTCCATGCCCCCCCTGTAGAGTAAACAACTTGTATCTCACCTAACGAAACCATTTTGTGACTGAACAAATCAAATCATTAATCATTACTCCTCGTAATCAATTATCCATATTTCAATGCATAAATCCAATCAGTTAGTTAATTTATGTTCTCGTTTCACCAGATCAGCGCTGTCGGTGCTGACCCACTCGGCAGTTCGGACGTTGATTGGAACGTGGCAACGCGAGGTGTGCTCAAGACGTTGGGCGAGCAATCTTCTCATTGGCATTCGGTCGCAAAAATATTTGTGGTGCGAAGAAGAAGGGAGAGCGATGTGCCAGCACACACGACGGCGATAGGGGACATCTGGCTCTCCAGCGAGGTGCCCTTTTGCTCTGACGTGACCGCTACACCAATGGCGTCTGCGCACAGTGGACCGATTGTTGCTGTGGGTGTGATGATTGCAAAAGGCGAACGCGGCTGTGCCTTTACGCTGGACGCCGCCGACGACACGGCCATGGGGACGCTGCTGCGGTCCTTGCCGCTGCACACCGACGACGCCACGGACTCTGCCAAGTTTCTCATTGAAGGGCTCTCGACCCGCTGGGCTCCGCTCCTTCTGCCATACCCACATCTCGAGCGTGTCCAGTGCAGTGTGTACACTCTCGCTCAGCATGTGCAGCTCCCATCTGGCGAGAACGACGTGCAGGTGGAAATTTCTTCACTTGATGCCAGTGATGTAGACCTGGTGAACAGAACGTGGGCATACGGCTCGGAGGCGACGCTCTCGTGGACCGCAGGTGTCGTCCAGTCGCTGCCGACCGTCCGCGCACGCGTCGACAATCGCACCGTCGGTTGGATTCTGCTCCAGCCCAACGGTGCCATGGGACAGTTGTTTGTGATGGAGTCACATCGCCGGCGAGGCATCGGTGCCTCCGTCGTCATTGCGATGGCCAAGAAACTCCGCGAGCTACAGCGCGACGTTTTCTGTTACGCGGTTCAGGGCAACTCTAAGAGCATGGCGCTCTTTGTGCGTCTTGGCTTTGAGCAGGTGCCGACTGGGGCGGATTGGTGGATTGGGTAACGAAAGGGGCACTGCCAATGTACAAACGTGAATTCTTATTGGAAGAAGACAACACGACTATTACTGTTCACTCACCAGTCACACCGACCAAGCCAGACTGCCTTGCAAAGTCACTATCATATAAGTTGTAACAAGGTCACCGACTCACAGTGCACAACGAAGTTACAACGAAGTCACAACGAAGCTCAGTGATTATCATTGCACGTTTAGAAATGCAATAGATTTATAATTTATTTTAATTTTGAAGCAG
>CALSCP010000755.1:5435-15951 GCA_943704425.1 Ministeria vibrans ATCC 50519 | reverse complement strand
ATTCCATCCGCATCCACCTACCACACAAACATACACAAACACACACACACACACACACACACACAGTCAGACAGTACCTCTGACGCAAGACACGAGTCCATGAGCTGCTCACAGATTGTGTCCAGTGGCACACTCTGCGCTATCCGCGCACGCACAAACTCAGTCACTTCCGCGTTCGACATAACATCCCAAATGCCTATTGATCCACAACATATCATGAGCAACACGCATACAGTCTCTTGACGTACCGTCACATGCGAGTACAATAAACTCATGATTGGGAGTGATTGCTTCTTCAATCAGATCAGGATCAGCTACACACGATCAAACAAAAAAACAAATCAGCGTTAAACTCATTGTCGGGTTTTTTCGCCTTACCAGTAACAATCTGCTTTTCGGGAGACAACTGAGCATTGCGTTTGAAGTAGAAATCACCCACAGCACGCGACAAGGCCAGGTTGCCATTAACACGGCCCAGTTCAACAAACCCGCCTGCCTGTGTGATCCGTCGGTATTCCCCTGAGAACCACCCCCCAGAAAAAAAAACACACACACACACAAAGAGAGTGAGTGTTTCGTCACTCTATTTCTTTCTATCACTTTCGCTCTATCATTTTGTTTTTCTCTCTCTGTCTCTTGTCTCTTTTGGTACCTTCGTTCATTGGTTTGTGATCAAACGAGAGTGGCACTGGCTCACCTCCCTTTGAGCATATACATCTCGAGTCGCCCGCATTGCCCTATGTACATACAATGTAATCAGATGATAATTTTTATTATGGTGGAGTTCCTTTCTCTGTCTCTCTCTGTTTCAGTGTCGTACGCAGTAGATTCTGTCGTTAATAATCACAATCGCCACCGCAGTCGCACCGGCAGACATGCCCGACATTTTCGAGTCTACACAACACCATTGAATATAACGCAATAATTATGAAATTCCTCTTCATACCAGCAAGCATGTCTTCATCTAAGCCCAGAAAGCCATGTTTCAACGCCGCACGGATGTCGCCGTTCTTGAAACTAGAGTCACCCGTGACCCTTCGCTCAGAGTGCTCTCCGGCGTACAGCGCAGCAGCGCTCCCTTGAAGAAGCACAACCCAGTGCAACACAGTGTGAGATGAGAGTGCGCTTCCTTTGGGCCTTTACCTCCGTGTCCATCAAATACAGCAAAAAAGCTTGCATCCTTGTCGACGTCTGTCGAAGGCTTTGTCACGTGTGCATCCTCCATGGCTGTTGGCGGGAAAAAGCAGATCCATCCGAAAAAAATATCAAAAAGGGAAATCATTAATACACAAAATCGATGACACCTCCTCTGCCCATTTCCCAGCAGCGAGCCATCCAGCCGACCCCGCCACACGCCAACCCACTTGCACGTCGACGTGTGCGCGCCCCCCCCTCCCCGCAGCGTGCGATGCAGCGTGCGTCGTGGCGATGTGTCGTAAAAAGCGAAATAATCAGCGCCAAAATAATATTTCCTGCATCGACCGGGCGACCACTAGGCGCGGCAGGTCGGCTTGGGCACACACGCACCGCCAGGTGACACAAAAATGGGAAGGCATTGCACGACAGAATGCGTTTTGATTTTTTAAGGAGAAGACTCTTCGCGTGCCAAAGCAGCGGCAACGGCAGCCGGGGAGACACCGCAGGACGCCGCAGCAGGGTGCCGGCGGAGTGTCGGTGCGTCAAGACGCGCGCAAGAGTGGCGTGTGTTCGCGAAGTGTCCTCTTTTTCTACTCTGCGCTATCGCTGGACTCCCTCCCCGCCCACGGGACACACCCCGCCCGCCGCCCCCGCCACAGCGGCGGCAACCCCATCCAGCGGCCACTTACAGCAACGCCATCCCTGCATGGCAGACGCTCCAAACGCAACTTTTCCATTGCTTCCGCTCGACGAGTGTTTCTCGGTGATCGGCTCCGAGAGTGTGTTGCCCATAGTGCTACTGTGAGGGAAGCGAGGTGATCGAAGATCGCTGCGCCTCCAAAAGAAAAAAAAAAGAGACAAATCTGTAATAAGATAGGTAAAACTTAGTACGAATCTACGGTGGAGGTTTTGGGGGGGGTTTTTTTGGTTTGGTTTGTTTTGGATTAGACTGGTATTCGGATTGTTTCATTCAAACATAACATACCCATCCACACGCGCACGTACACACACATCGACACAAAGTAAAAGCAAAAAGAGAAAAATGATCACTCAAAAGCAAAGAGTCCATCCTCGCGACGGGTGACTTCATGCGCGGGAATGACTAGGCCATTCATGGCAATGAATACGCCCGGCGGCAGCACGTTGAGTGCACCCAGTGCCATTCCAATGTTCACACTCGCATCCGAGCTCTGTGCAGACTCCTGTAACAAGAACCACAACATGAGATGCACATAAATCTCAAATGCGAGTCGTACGGGAGTGAATGCGCCAGTGAGCACAACGACCTTTTCGGAGGACTTCTCTTCATGAAGTGTATCCAGATGCTTTGCTGTCGCAATCATGTGTGTCGCACCATGCGTCACCTGAACAGTCCCCAGACACAAAAACGAGAGAGCATGTAAGAACGCACAAATTCACAATGCCACAAATATATAAAAAAGAACAGACCAACTTACGAGAATGTGTTCACCCGAATCGCGCGAAAGGACCATTCCAGCAAGCGTGGCAAGCTCATTATCGGACCATTCATCGCGTTCCTCCTTCAAACAAGCACTGGCGTACGAGACCTTGAACGGTAGCGGGGCAACGTGGCCAAGCACGCGCTTCGAGGCAGGCTCCGAGCCCACACGAGCACCCCCACCGGCCTTGTGGTACACCTCGTCAATGGCACCGCCTGTCTGCACCACATACACGGTCTTGGGCGCACTCGCTGCCCCTTCACCTGCACCCGCACGCCCCACCTCAATCGAGAATGGCGACCCGTCAATCACTGCGCCATTTAGCTCAATCGACAGGAAGTGGCGGCCCGTCTCGCGTGACATGTAAATGACATCGTACGAACCGTCCTCGTTGTCCTCCACCGAACACTCACACTCACCCGCATTGCCACCGCCACTCGGCACATCCAATTGCGCTCGCACCGTGTCGCCGCCCGTCTTCTTGTAGTTTCCGTCCGCAGTGCGCACCACCACACATGCGACACTGTGCTCTCCCACCGTCGCTCGCTTGTTCAGCCCCGCCACGCGTGTCTCCTCGGGCGACGCTGCCGTGTCTCCCACCGCCACCTTGAACGGACTCTTCTCAATGGGCTGGCCATCCACCAAAATGTGCATCAGGTAACTACAAAGGAAGACGATGCCATAAGATGCATATACATACAACACACTCGCCGCGCAAAAAAAGGCGTACTGTCCAACGTCCTCGTTGTTCTCAAAGATGATGTCGTAGGTGCCGTCGTCGTTGTCGACTACTGCCCCCGAGATGGACGCAGTGCTACCGCCTGTCTTGGCGGCGCTCATGTACGCACTCACGTTCTGTCCTCCTTGCGTGGCGCGAATGCCAGAATGTGTGTATGTCGTCTATAGAGACAAGCGAATTGGTCAGAAGAAAAATGGCGCAAGAAAAAAAAAAACGTACGACACAGACAGTGGTGACCGAGTCCATTGCAATGTTGAGCCCTTCAGCACAGTCCGCTTTGCATAAGCTCGCGTCGATGCGCGGAGACACATACACAACTGGTAGAAGGAATGGAGGAGATGAGATGGAGTGTGTGAAATGCAAATGGCATGACATACCAAAGGGACTGCCGCGAATAGGTTCATCGCCAACACTCACATGGATCTGATAGTGACCCTCATTGTGTGCCTGCCACACAACCTCATAACTTCCATCGTTCTATACGAGAAAAGAAGAGAGAATCAGGAACGGACAATGACACACACACATACACACACACACACACACACACACACACACACACACAATACGTTGTCAATGACC
This sequence comes from Ministeria vibrans ATCC 50519, assembly GCA_943704425.1. Classification (NCBI taxonomy): domain Eukaryota; class Filasterea; order Ministeriida; family Ministeriidae; genus Ministeria; species Ministeria vibrans. The sequence goes on along the minus strand of CALSCP010000755.1, from coordinate 12,033 downwards.
GCTCCCATTGCTGTGTCGCGGTCCTTGCCATCAATGCGCACTGCAACTGGCGCACCGCCAGTCGTCACTTGAGCGCCATTCTCATCGACTGTCTCCACAACAAACGTCGCAGGTGTCTCAGTCTCACATCGACCCAATCCTAAACACAAGCACATTTAATACGCCGCACATTTCCACCCTCTCATCGCAGTACCATCTCCAACAGCAAACGACTGGGACGCATCAATGCGAGGGTTGACGAGAATGTGGCACGGAGAGCCCGACACAAGTTCATCATTGACACTGACCGTCAACTTAAAAGAAGAAAAACAAACAAGCCACATCGTATCAATACACTTTTGATTGGTGATTGATCGATACAGACCTCGTAGGTTCCGGGCACAGTGGCCTCATAGACAAACTCAAAGGTACCGTCGCCATTGTCGACAAGGTTGCCCGACACATGGTCGCGGTTCTCGCCACCAAAAAAGGCCGAAACGGTGTCGCAGGGATCGTGTGCGGACAGGGGAGCGCCGTTATGGTCAGCCAGCTGCAACACAATCGAGTTGGCAGTGCTGGTGTAGGCCTGTTCGGTGGCACCGCTGAGAGTACAGTGGGCGGCCACTGCACTGGACGCAGCACTGACGGCAAACGGCGACCCGGCAATGTGTGCATCGTTGACGAAGACATCAATGGTGTGCTCTCCCACCGAGTCTACCTGGTACACGGCGTCAAAAGTCCCGTCGCCATTGTCCACCACTGCCCCTTGACCCTCCCCGTTGATCTTCACCTCGACCTGCTGCCCACCGTGGCCCACCTCCTGGCCATTACCGTCGCGCATCGTAATCACAAACGACACGGTAGTGTCCACAAGTGCATTCTGCAGCCCGTCTCCCTCTGCTGTGCACTGTGCACCGTCCGTCGTGTCCGCCTCTTCCTCAGGTTGGGCCGCTACCTCATCGACTGCCTCTTCTTGTCCAGCCTCAACAATGGTCACGCTAAATTCACACAGTGCCTCGTCGTCGGCCACACACCGGATGAGGTAATCACCCGGATCGTCGACGGAAAAGGTCAATTCTGCGTTGGGAGACAACAAGGTGAGTGCGTCAGACTTGACTGTGCTTTCCCCATTCTTTACCAAACGTTCCATTTTCAAGATCTTCCAGAGCCGCTTCGGCGCCGCTGGGACCGCTAATCTCCAGACCAATGTCACTGTCGTCCTCGAGGGGTGCACCCTCCGAGTCAAGCACTTGCAGGGTGCAAATGTTGGGCTCGCCCACCAGACCGGTCTCGCAGCCCTTGCCCGATACGCGCGCATACGGATCGTCCGGGTCGTACACGTGCACAACAAAGGGCGAGCCCTCGACGTCCACGTCGTCCACCGTCACATCGATTTCGTAGACGCCCTTCTCCGTCGCAACGTAGTTCACCGTGTACGAGCCATCGCCGAGGTCATCGACACCCGCCTCCACCCCAGCAGGCCCCTTAAACGCCAGACCAACGTCCGCCTCGCCTGCGCACCGCAACATACGGTCGGTATTTCAGTGGGGAAGCAAAAGACCGTTGTTTGACCTCCCTTTTTTTTCTCTCGCGTACCATCCACGTCGTTTCCCGCTCCGTCCACCAGCTGGACGGTAAACTCGCGCTCCTGGTGGACGCGTGCGCGCTTGCACCCGGCACCAAACACTCGTGCGCCGGCGATAGACATGCTTCCTGTTGGCACAGAGTCAGAAAGAGAAGACACAGAAAAAAAAAAAAAAAAAAAACGAAGAACAAGGATGGCGGTGGAGAGAGCCACAGAGAGCCATCGGGGACAGCGCACACGGAGGGGTCGGGTGCGACGGGGGCGGTGGGGAGCCTGGTGAGTCGCAGGGGTCGATTGGAGCCGAATGCGGGATGAGGGAGAAAGAGAGAGGAGTTCAAACAACAAACGGCGAAGGGAGGTCGCGCGGGGGAAAGGGAGAGGTGCGCACGGATGCACCAGGCGAATCCATCGTGCGCGGGTGACGAGCCTGACCTTTGTTGTGTAAGTAAAAGAAAAAATGAGAGTTGTGAGTTGACAAAGTAAAAAGTTCAAATGTTGTTTAGTTCAGTAGTGCGACTCAGTTCTTTTATTTCGCGTCATGGACCACTCTACAGGGAGAGCAGCTACGTCTCCGACTGATCTGGACGAAAGAAAGCGAAAGCGAGAGATAGGCGATGAGGATGAAGAGGTGAACACCACACAAGGGGTTCGGGCTTTGATCGCACTCACACGGGTCGTGTGTTCACTAGGGCGCCCGAAGAGAGCCACCTGGAGTGACTTCGTCCATGGTGTCGTCTAGTGATGCCCTTAGAATAGCGAAAGAAGCGAAGGGAACGGCGGAGAAGCCGAAGACCGGCAAAATCGGATTCTCCTTCACGACGACTCCCACAGCGGAGACAAGTGTGAAACGAGCGGCTGTGGCAGTGGCGACGGCCACGTGTGCCCCCGTTGCAAAAGCGTCGGTCTTTGGGTCGTCGTCGTCGTCGGACGAGGAGGAGGAGATGCCGGCGGAGGCACGTCTGCGGATGCGCAACCGCGGCAAGGACACGCCGACGTCGGAGGGCCCGCGCTCGTATGGAAAGGGCAAAGACGGCTTTATGAAGAAACAGCTGTGGGAGGAGCGAGCAAAGGTGCTTGAAGAAGCGCTCAAGGACACACACAAAGCGTAGCAAATTCATTCGCTGTACATACATACAAATACCATCATGTTCGTTCGTATATTTTTATTCATCCAACAGTGCGTTGAGCTCTGCCTCAAAGTCAGCGTCATCCACGAGTTCTAAATAGAAAGTGAGTCAATACAATGTAGTGTGTGTGTGTGTGTGTGTGTGTGTTCGAGATAAGTCGTTGTACGGATGTGGGAGGATTGGTCGGCCAGAAAGGCATCGGTGTCGTCGAGGAGCGAGGCGCCCATCGCATCCGCAATGTCTGCTTCAACGCTGTCTGCACGCGCATTCACTGACGCCACAGCAACCACGCCAGCTTCGTCCTCTTCTTCTTCTCTTTGTTGTTGTTCTGGCTCTGCTTCTGTCGTCACATTGTCAGTGGACGCTGTAGGGTCTGCACTGTCGTCGGGCGAAGTGAACTCGGCGAACTCGAGGTTGTCGCTGACAAACTCAAGGTCGTCTTGGCCCGTGTCGGTGTCCAGGTCGACAGTTGGGTCGGAGATGAGGGGCTCGTTCAGTGGCAGGGTGGTAGTGTTATCGCTGTTATCGTTGTTGTTGTCGTTGAGGGGTGTGTCGGCACCTGTGCCTTCTCCTTCTCTCGTGTCATCTGCAGAACTGTTTCCTTCCTCTTCTGCTCCTCCTTCTCCCCCTCCTGGAGCGCTACTTCCGCTGCTGCGCATGGACTCGGTCAACTGGCTGGACTGTTTGATGAGGTTGACTCGGTAAAAGTAGTTTCGCCAGAACGCCTCTTCGCTCACCACTACACAACCGTCTTTCAAATTTGATACACTACACTACACACACACACACACACACACACACACACTCGTCTCACGCACCTTTGGGAACAAGCTCAAAGCGTCTCTTTGAGAGTTCGGGATCACACTCGAGCGTGGCGAGGGCGCAAGGAAAGTACGCTTGGAGGGAAAAGGGGAACTGCGCAGCGGAAGGAGGAGACGTTTTGAAGTTGCGCTGGTCGGCACTCAGCGAAAGAATCTGGGCCTTGAGCACGTCCTCCTGTGCATAGCCCACCCACGGGGGCACACCTTCGCCAGTGCGCTGTTCGTGTTTAGTCGCGAGAAAGGTGTTTTGTTCTTGGTTGAAGTCGCGGATGAGTGGCATGTCTTCGACTTTCTCCTGAAGCAGCAAAGTGGGAGTGAGCGGCGCGGTGCGACGGATGCGAGGCGTCCACGCACACCTATGTGCACGTACCTTGAGCTTGTGTCTCAGCTTGGAGGCGTTTGCAACGGCGCCCGACAGAAAGTTGAGAGCTGAACTTCCAAAGGACGAGTGTTGTGTGTCGGCTGTTGCTTCGGGGTCGACCGCATCGGCATCGTCGTCTTTGCTGGGTTCGGGTGGTGAGAAGAGCCACATCGTAAAAAGAACTAGTCACTTACAAGTTTGCAATTTGCAAAATTGACGAATCAGCTTATCAATCTGCTATTATCAACATTTCACTTCATTGGTACATCAAATACATTCGCTTTTCCCTTTCACCCTTCTCAAAATGTGGTCTAACCACCATATGGCACCTCATGCAAGCGACAAGGACATGTTGTCGCACTATCAGGTATTTTATTTCTCTCTCTCTCTCTCCTCTCTGTATTGACACTCTCAACTCTGTTGCTGCGTCCACGACATCACACTCCACCCCCTCCCCCTTCTCCCCTCCCATTGTCCGTTGCGCCCCTGGTCTGCTACTTCAGGAGCAACAGTACAAGAACAAACCCAAGTTCCTCTCGGCGGTCATTGAAGACGTAGAAAAGCGCTATGCGCCGTCCAAATATTACATCTACAAGATCCTAGTGTCTCGTGAGGGAAAGGTACGCACCCGCAAGCGAGCAAATGAGGTCTATCTTGCCTCAAATTTGGCGGGGGGTTTTTTTTCTCATTTTGTCTCTGTCTCTCTCTCTCTTCCTTCCCATCTCATCATCTGCGCTGAACGGCGGACGAGCAGGCGGAGTACGTGATCTTTCGACGGTACAGCCAGTTTGACGACCTCGAGTCGAACCTCAAGAAGAAGTTCCCCATTGAAGGGGGCAAGCACAAGTCAAGCGACCGCATTCTGCCTCAACTCCCCTCGAAGAAGCTGCTGTCGCGCAGCGCCGTGGCTGACGTCGCCGAGGAGCGTCGACCGCAGCTGCAAGAGTACCTCAACGCACTACTCAAGTGTCCGCCCAAGCTGTCGCGCAGTGACATTGTCGCAGAGTTTCTCAAGCACACTTCCGAGGATACGGAGCAAGAAGAGCTCAGTGGCACCACCAAATCACTGACCACCCGCCCTCCGCCCACCGAGAAGGTTGCCAAGCCTCAAAGGGAAGCGGCACCCAGGAGTACAGGGTACCGACAAAAACCAAACAAAGAAAAACAACACTAAATTGTGTGTGTGTGTGTGTGTGTGTGTGCAGAAGCAAAGGGACGTCACTGTACGCGAGTTCTGCTTCTGCGTCTGCGGCCGCCGCAGCACAACCACCACCGTCGGTACGCAAGTGTGTGCCTCTCTTTCCTCCCTCACAACCCTCCCTTTTGCGTAGAATGAGCCGGCTAAAATTGTCGTGCATTATAACGGCGCCGTGTCCGAGATTGTCGTGGGCACAGTGCAGGTGCTGCAGTCGTGCACGTACGAGCAGCTCATTAGCAACGTCCAGCAGCACTTGGGAAACTACCTTGTGGCCGTCAACTACCTTGCCGAGGACGGCTCGCTCGTGCCCATCCAGGACCAGGTATTTACCACCTCTGAATGTGTGTGCATGTTTTTGTGTTGCTCCCCACTCTGTCCCCACTCGCACACATACTCTGTCTTACTTACACTGTCTCTGCCTTGTCCCTTGTGCCTAGGCTGAGTTTGATGTGTTTCGCGATGCCTTTGACGTGGTTGCCAACAATCGATTGGATGTTGATGTAACCGATCGCTACTAAATAAAAATACTTCCCTCTCTCACTCTTCTATAATTTTTTTTTTAAAATTGACATGGTGTTGTTCATTTGGTTGAGTGGGGGTAGGAGGAGACTAAGGGGCGATCTAGGCAGAGGACTCGCCAGTGATGCGGTAGGTGAGGTAAAAATACTTCCCTCTCTCACTCTTCTATAATTTTTTTTTTAAATTGACATGGTGTTGTTCATTTGGTTGAGTGGGGTTGGGTGGGGGTAGGAGGAGACTAAGGGGCGATCTAGGCAGAGGACTCGCCGGCAGCGTCGCCAGTGATGCGGTAGGTGAGGCCGCACTTGCCGCAGTAGTTACGGTCGGCGTGCGTCGCCATGAAGACACCCGCGCCGCAGCCCTCGTTCGTGCACTCACGTCGCAGACGCGTCACCTTGCCGTTCTCGTCAACCTTGTAGTACTTCAGCACAGCAAGCTTGATCTGTATGTAGCACAAATGTGTAAGTATTATGTCGTGCATTGTGTCATGTTGTGTCTGTTCTTCTTACGTTCTTGCGGACGTGCTTGATCTTCTTGGGCGTCGTGTAGTTCTTCTTCTTACGCTTCTTGCCACCACCACGGAGGCGCAGAACCAGATGAAGCGTCGACTGTATCAAAATGAAGAGAGTGAGCGTGTCAAAAAAAAAAAAAAAAAAAAAAAAAAAACTGACCTCCTTCTGAATGTTATAGTCGCTGAGAGTGCGGCCATCTTCGAGCTGCTTGCCGGCGAAGATCAGACGCTGCTGGTCCGGGGGGATTCCCTCCTTGTCCTGCGAGCAAAGGACATGAGAATGAGAAAAAAGTCACAACGACTCACTCTCTCTCTCTCTCACTCGCCCTACCTGGATCTTGGCCTTGACGTTGTCAATGGTGTCGCTGGCCTCCACCTCAAGGGTGATGGTCTTGCCCGTCAGGGTCTTGACGAAAATTTGCATAGCTGAAAAAAGCAGAAAGAGTGAAATGTGAGCAATGCGAGAAAAAAAAAAAAAGGCATTGTGGAGCGACAGA
>CALSCP010000753.1:0-10374 GCA_943704425.1 Ministeria vibrans ATCC 50519 | reverse complement strand
CAAGCACCAGATAGGAATGCAGAATGCGCTGGACCAGGTGCTTCGCTGCCTTCCCGGTAGATGGAGCGTGGCAGTCTCGGTGCCAAGGTGGCTCATGTTCAATTCTACACTACGCCACTAATCGTGTTTGTTTATATTATTAGTTTATGGACCGCACAAACCCTCTCGACAAGCACGTCGAAGTAAGGGTGTTGAGTTCCTCGTTCGCTATCCCACGATTTTTTCCCCTCCTTTCTTTGTTGCACAGGTGATGGCAGACACACGGGGCTTCTCCGAGGCGCCCATGGCTCCTCAGATGTTTGGCAATGCCGCACGCGAGCATGAAGAGCGCTTTGGCTCGGACGCCGCTGATGTCTGCGTCAAAATTGCCGCAAAAAACCACCGTCATTCCGTGCACAATCCATACTCCCAGTTTAACAAAGAGTACGAAAAAGAGGGAGATGAAGAGAAACGTGCAAAGTTTGGGCGTGTAACCTGAAAGCGTTAGGTACACCGAAGAGGAGATTCGACAGTCGCCAATGGTCCATGCGCCGCTGACGAAACTGGCATGCTGCCCAACGTCAGACGGCGCTGCTGCTGCTGTGGTGTGCTCAGAGCAGTTTATTCGAGACCACAACTTGCGTATGAAAAAGAGAATGTTCGTGTGTGTGTGTGAATTATATATGTTTGTGTGTGTGTGTGTGTGTGTGTAGAGTCACAGGCGGTCGAAATTTGTGCGATTGAAATGTCGACTGACTTTGATTCGTCGTTTGATGGCTCTGCAATGCGAATGGTTGGTTTTGAAATGTCCAAATCAGCTGCACAGTAAGAAAATGAGCGGAAACATAGGATGACGTGTTTTAAAAGCATTTTGTGATAGGAAAGCGTATGCCAAAGCCAATGTGACGCCCAAGGATGTGCAAGTGGTGGAGCTGCACGACTGCTTTGCGTACGGATTGATGCCACTCTCTTCATAATATATTCTCACTTTACGCTGTGCGTGTGTGTGTGATTTGTTGGTGTGTGCAGCGCGAATGAGCTGATTACGTACGAGGCACTGGGGCTTTGCGACGAGGGCAAGGCGGGGGAGATGGTCCTGGCGGGTGACAACACGTTTGGCGGCAAGGTTGTTGTCAACCCGAGTGGAGGCCTCATCTCCAAGGGTCATCCTCTTGGCGCCACTGGTTCGTATTCACATGCAACGTGACGTCGCTCTTATACTGTAACTCGCAGGACTTGCACAGTGCGCTGAACTGTCGTGGCAGCTGCGCGGGCAGTGTGGTGCCCGACAGGTGCCGCATGTCACTACTGCTCTTCAGCACAACATTGGTCTTGGTGGTGCTGCGGTCGTTGCCATCTACAAGTTGGGTTTCCCCGAGTACGCACCATTGTGTGTACATGCATTACTTACTGATTCTCCCTTCTTCTCTCTCTTTTTTGCTTTTTTTCTATCCTTTCTGACAGGGCGGCTGCGTCGCGTCCTCGTCTCCCCGACTCACACAATCCCGCTCTGACTGTCCAGCCACTCCCCGTCAAATCCAATCTCTAACAACGCCTTTTTTCTCTATAAACTTTTACGCCTCTCAAATCTTTTACTCAGTCCTTCTTCTCGTTGGACCGCAGTGCCTCCAGTAACCGCTCATTCAGCAGGGCCGACCCTTGCTTCTTCAGCGTCACTCCAACCTCGCTGCTCAGGCCAAGCGCCCCCTTTGCATTCAGATAGTGTGCGTACTCTCCAAACGAGATGACTCCATTTCGATCGCGATCCAGCTCACGAATCACCTCTGAAATGGGCCCCAAAGAAAAGCCCGCAAACAACAGTGCCTTGTGCAGTTTCGGAAACTCCACGACGTCAATGGACCCATCGCCGTCTGTATCGAGCGCAGAGAATTGTGCAAACGCAGTGCGCAACTGTGTAATGTCGCGCTCGCTCAGCGACAGTATCCTCGCGTGGGGCGTGTCATACCAATCCAGAAACTGTGGATTGTCAATTAATGAGCCTGGAAAGAGTTTTCATATGTGTGTTACCTCCGCATATGACACCTTTCCATTCCCGTCAGAGTCAAGCAGTCGCATCAGCACCGCAAAATCGTCGTCGCACAGCACTGTGCCCCCCACTTTTTCGTACAGTTTTTTGAACGCCGCACTGCCAATCTCTCCCGTTCCTTCACTGTCAAACTCATCCCATAACTTCTACACAAAATGTTAGTGATGCCCTCAGACACGCACACACACACAAACGTACACGCACAAACATACACACACAAACATACACACATGAACATACACACACAAACATACACACACATAAACATAAACGTACACACATGAACATACACACACAAAACTTGCAATAAATCTTAACCTTGGCCTTTGGAACTCGCCGCTTTGTGGCGCGTCTTTGGTGACCCTGCGGCTGTGCGTCGCGGAGGGCACTGCGCAGCGCCTCAAACGACGACACATAGTCTAGTTGAACCCCAAGCTCACGCGACAGTTCCTCAAATCCCTATTAAGTGCGGGTCAGTTGATTGTGGTAAGTCTGGAGGGCGAGTGGGTGTTTACGGGCTCAGAGAGAACCCCATTCTCATCTGCAAAACGCGCATAAATGTGCCTCAAGAGCATCTCATCGTCATTGCCATCGACAGCAGGTAAGGACGACGACGACGACAAAGATAAAGACCGCTTGTCGTCGCGTGCAGCACTCGCAGTGGGCGAGGGGTCGTGGGATGTGTGTGCGACGGTGGATGGAGGAGGAGGACAGGAGTCGGTGCTCCATTCGCTGTGGAGCAAGTGCGCCACTTCACCCAGCTCCATGATGGACGAGAAGTGCTCAATGAGAAGCTCAATTGTGGCACTTCGCGCCTACAGTTATTTATATATATTATGATGAATATATGGTTCGTTAGTCATCGTATGTTGAACATCCCATCACATCATCATTTACTTTGATGTTTCCCTCGACGACTGAGTCGGTTGCCATGGCATCGGATAGGAGCAGTGAGGGGGTCCAGCAGATGGCCAGATTCGCAGCCGTCATCATGTTGTGCTCGGCAAAGGAACGCACACGATTGAGATGCAGCATGAGGTACGAGAGGGTGTCGAGGTTCTCCTGTGGCAGCTGTCCAATGGCGTCGTGGATGCGCCGCTTGAGCGACTCAAGCGTCTCGCTCTCGTTGCATGACTGTGTGGCGGCCGCTTCAAGCGCAGCGTGTCCAATGGAAACAAGCTCGTCGTAGAGGCTGAGCGGCAAGAGTGGCTGTGGAAGTTCGCGGAAGTACAGCTTGAGCACCGACGCGATCTCGGCGGTGCGCAAGTCGCGCTCGGGCGACAGGTCGACGTCCGTTGCGAAATCAGCGACAGTGAACTCGGCACGCAGCTTCTCGACGTACGCCGAGCGTCCACACATGCGGTAGAGGCCCATGGTGTGTATGTCGCGCGCCTCAATGGACTGGATGCAGTGCTGGACGAAGAGCGGGACTCGCTGGGCGTCGCGCGCACACAGGACGCCCAGGTCAAGCCCAAACAGACTGCTGTCGTCGTGCAGCTCGATTGAGAAGCGGATGTGGCCCTGCGGCATTAGCGGAGCCGTCAGGGTGTGCACTCGGCCGTCCGCAAACGGAACAAGTTCAACAAACGTCTGTGAGTTTGCAACGTCATAAGTTTTGAAAACAGAAAAAAAAAAACAGAAAAAAAAAATAATAAGCTGCACTTACGGTTCCGCAGAAGTCATCGCGGGAAAGACGGTCGCGATCAAGAACTGTTAGCTGTAGGTAGGTGCTGAAATCGGTTTCGAGTTCGAAGGACTCTTCAAAGGACGGAGAGAGAGTTTTCGAGCGAACTTTAGAGCGAACACGCCGCTTGAGCTTCCCTCGGACATCCACACTGGCAACCACATAGGGGTCGCTGAACCCGTTGCGGTCGCGCGACCTCAGGTCGACTGCGTTGTGCACAGTGAGGATCAGCTTCCCGGAAGACGTCTTCTCCTTCCCGCCCGTCGGCCGCTGCGGCGTGCGCGACACCAGCGAGTGCGCCGCATTCCAGTAAATGGTCTGCAGGCCCGGCAGGCACAGAACTTCCTTCCAGGTGGACATGACGAAGTGCAAATAATGAATGTTTATCAATATGTCATTATTATGTCTTCTGCCGCAGATCAACCCCAACAAGATGGATCCGCCATAGACCCACGCATACGCTCTCAGTTTTTCACAGCGAGCCGACGAAGAATTCGAGGAATTTGATCATATTTCGAAGAGAAGTACACACATAAGAGCGAGAGAGATCGTCCGTGCACAGAGGGTGAAGATGTGGGCCAGCCAGGCGCCAGGGAGGGCGCCCGGTCCCCACGCCAGCAGCAACTAACAAGTAATAACCGCATGGAAGGCAAGTCATACGCCCTTGGTCTCCGGGAAAGTGTGTGTAAAAGTGAATCTTGTGTTGGAAATATTTATTCAATGAATATTTTTGTGTTCTTTCCCAAATATCCCAATTTCCCACACAGACTTATTTGCGTCAACTTTCTCTCTTGTTCCATCGCTTTTATGCTCCGAACTCTGACGGTTTCAATTTCCAAAACCATTCATCCTCTTTCACAAATCAAAATGGTACACAAACCAAAAAATAAACACAATCGGATTTTCCTTTCCTGAGTGAGTCGTTGCCGCCCAGTTTTCCGGCAAGGCTGTGCGAATCAATGCGCACGGTGGCCCCGAAGTGCTCACCCTGGAACCAGGTTCGCCCCACCCACAGGCACGCACAATCGGCGTCGTTTACTGACCCCGCTGCACTCCAGTCGTCCTGCCCGCCCCCCCGCCCGCCGACGCCGTCTACGTGAAGAACCACTTCTCAGGGATCAACATGATTGACGTGTACTTCCGCAAGGGCGCGTACGCAGTCGACCTGCCGACCCTTCTCGGCCAGGAGGGTGCCGGCGAAGTCATTGCGGTGGGCGACGCAGTCACCAACGTCAACGTGGGCGATCGCGTCGCCTTCAACTCCAAGAACTCCAGGTGCTCCTTTTGCCCATTCTTTACTCTCTTCGTTTGTCTTTGTGCTTGTTTCTCTTTTAGTTTCTCTCTTTATTGCTTCCTGTTGTTTCTCACTTTGTCATCTGTCCTCTCTTTGTCACTCTCGTCTCTCTCTTTGTCATCTGTCTTCTCTTTGTCACTCTCCTCTCTCTCTCTCTTTGTCATTTGTCCTCTCTTTGTCATCTGTCTTCTCTTTGTCACTCTCGTCTCTCTCTTTGTCATCTGTCTTCTCTTTGTCACTCTCGTCTCTCTCTTTGTCATCTGTCTTCTCTTTGTCACTCTCGTCTCTCTCTTTGCCATCCGTCCTCTCTTTGTCACTCTCGTCTCTCTCTTTGTCATTTGTCCTCTCTTTCTTTTCTCTCTCTCTTTTGTCTCTCTCTTGTCATTTGTTGTCTTTGTCATCTGCCCTCTCTTTCTCCTCTCTCTCTCATTTTTTACTCTCTTTATCTTTCTCGATAGCTACACTTCGCACGCTTCAATCAGCAGCAGTACGTGTGTGCGCATCCCAGACGGCGTTAGCACGAAACAGGCAGCGGCGGTGCTACTGCAGGGCATGACCGCGCATTATCTGGTCCACGACTGCCACCCAGTCAAGACGGGTGAGACGGTTCTGGTGCATGCGGCCGCGGGAGGCACTGGCCGCATTCTGTGCGGTGTGGCACGGGCATTGGGCGCGCGTGTCATTGGCACTGTGTCGACCGAGGCCAAGGCGGAGGTGGCGCGTGCCGCCGGCGCACACGAAACCATTCTGTACACGCAAAAGGACTTTGTCGAGGAAACGCTGGCGCTCACCGATGGCCAGGGCGTTCACGCCATCTTTGACGGGGTTGGGCGCACAACATGTCTACCTGGCTTCAAGTGCCTTCGTCCGCGCGGGTCCATGGTGCTCTTTGGCGCCGCCAGTGGCCAGCCTGATCCCATCGACGTGCGCACTCTCACCGCGGGCTCTTTCCGCCTCACTCGCCCAATACTCCATCACTTCATTTCCGAACCGGGTGAGCTCGCCCGTCGCTCCTCCGACGTCTTTGCCTGGCTCGCCAACGGCACCGTCACTCTCGACCCCTCCTCTATCACCATCGTCCCCCTATCTGACGCTGCTCGCGCCCACCAGCTTCTCGAGGGTCGTGCGACAACCGGGAAGCTCTTGCTTGATTGTGAAAAGTAAACTAATAATACAATCATGGTATGCCAAACCAGCAACTAGGCTTTCCAAAAGATTATTGTGAATTTTATATTGCATAGCCGTATTCTAATAAGCACTAAGCAGTCGGACCGTCGACCAGCATTACGAATATTATTCTTGGTCTTTGTGTGATGAATTAATATTGTGGATCTGATTTAACAACAAGCGACCGTATACGGTGAAGCGCTGTACGCAACAATCCCCACACAAATGACACGATGCTCTACTTACCGCTGCACGGGTGTTTTCTAACTAATACCCTGCTCGTAGCAGTGGCAGCAATAGCACAATCACAGCACAATATTATACTACTATGATTGAAAGTATGCTCATGAATCAATCGAATGAATCGAAATAATTATTATTATATAAAAATAATTATTATAATAATTCAATTATAATATTGAGTCCATGCCTCAAAGCTCTTTTCCTGCCCTGAGTGAATCCGAACTCGAAGACTTGCTTGCTTGGGTGCGATCCACTGTTGTTTCTAGCATTGTTCCTCACGTACCTCTGATGTGTTGCAGATTGACGAAATCAAGCTGTCCAGGCCCAAAAAGAACCTTCTACGAGACTTCTCCGATGGCGGTACGTACACAATGATGACAATGGCGCAATGATTTGCGTCGGGCTGTTCGTTTTTTACGCGTCGTCAAGGCAACGCACAACTCACCGGGTTCTCGCAGTGCTCATTGCTGAAGTCGTCAAGCACTTTCTCCCGCGTCTCGTCGACTTGCACAACTACACGCCGGCACTGTCGTCGCAGCAGAAACTCGCGAATTGGGCGACGCTGAACCGTAAGAGAGAGTGTTGTGTCTTTCAGCTTTGTCAAAAATTCGATTTGCGTGACTTTATGTTTGGTATACGGTATGTGGTACCTATGGATTGTACTTTGGGTTTTCTTGTGTTGTAGATGTCGTCTTTTCGCGTTGGTGTGTTTGCTGTTTTGTGAGTGTTGTTTGATCGGTCTTCCTCACTGTCAGTGACTTTTTTTGTTTGTCTATTCACTTTTCACACGATTGTGATGGATGGCTCTGTTCCTCTCGTTGTAGAAAAAATATTCAACAGGCTATCTATGAAAGTGTCACAACGCACAATAGAGGCTGTAGTTCGATGTGAACCAGATGCAATTCAGTCTGTGCTGACTGCCCTCCGCGAACGCATTGAGCGACACGTAAGCAGCGGGCGGGACACAACGCCTACATCATTGTCACAATCAGCAATGACGTCGACAGCCGAGCAGTGGCGCGCTGACACGCCCAGTGCGACTTCAGCTGCCCTCGAGATGGACGTACGTGCTGCCATGGCCATTGTTGATGAAGCGTACTACGGCGCACCCGCCCCCGCACCACCCCACCCCGTCACTCGCACTGTCGATAAACTGCCCCCTGTTGTCGTCTCTAACAGCGCCACAAAAAGACAGCAAGTTGCTACGTCGACAACCACAGCAAAAAGACAGTCGAAAGCGAAACAGACGAATGCAGACCAACAGGAGCGTATTTCAGAGCTGACGGAAACAGTGGGACTGCTCACGATGAAGATTGATCGTATGGAGCGATTGCTGCAACTCAAAGACAGACGCATTGCCGACCTGTCGCGTTTGCTCGAGGAGAGACCGTGAGAGAACACAACCCACCACAATTAGAGTGTGTACTTGTACTGTGTATCAACAATGAGAGACGTCTCTATACGAGTGAGAGTGGTGAGTAAGTGAGTAAGTGTATCTAGGACTGTTCGTCTTCGTCGTTGACAGTGAGTCCCCGCAGTCGGAAGTAGTCGCTAGCAAGATGAATCCGCATTTTTAGGCGCATTTCAAAGTTGTAGTCCTCAGAGTATCCTCGAGCCTACGCAACGAGATCGAACAACAACAAATCAGTCAAACCTCGTTTTTTTTTTTCGTCACTTGTTTGAATATTTCTTTCGCTTTCCCTCACACTTGTCTTTCTCATTTTCTTTCGCTTTGTCTTTCTCACATACTTTCGCTTTGTCTTTCTCACATTCTTTCAATTCCCCTCACACTTGACTTTTCTCATTTTCTTTCGCTCTCCCTCCTCTCTTTCAAACACAGATATATATACTAGTCTTCTCATTTTCTTTCGCTCTCACTCGCCTCCCTTTCTCTCTCTTTCTCATTACACGCACACTGTCGCTCTTTCGCCTTTCGACGTACCTTTGCGAGCGACTTGAGAGCCAAACTGTCGCTCTGCGCATTGAGATGAACCTGCGATAGTTCGTAGTAAGCAAAGGGTACAGTGTACCGCTCCTCTCGTATCCTCTTTTTGGCCACGATAATCTTGCTCAGCGAAGTCACCGCCTCCTTCCTATAGACAACACAGTGCAGCATCAGTGGAGTGGAATGCAGCGACACGTAAGTATATGTGTGTGCGTACGATCGTCCAAGTTCCTTCAGTAGCGCAGCGTGGATGAGCAGGTGCACATAGCGGATTTCAAGGTCGGCAGTGGGATGGTCGGGGGCCACCAGAGGCACCATGAGCTCAAGGGTGCGCTCCAAAAGCGCTTCAGGCATCTGCGAGAACCCGTTCCACAAGTAAATCAGCTCAATGTGCGGTACAGTACATGCCATCGCATTCGCATTGAACAGCGCCACTTTGCGCAACACAAACTGTTCGCTGCTGATCGTCTTGCCACCCCACTTGCGCGTCACATAACCGGGTGCCTCGCTGAACAGTTTCTGTGCGCGCGCCGTATCGCCCTGCGCATGCACACACGCCGCCAGCAGATACCCGTACGTGGCCTTAGACCATTCGTTGTCTTTGAGCAGTCGCGCAAAGTAGTCTTCGCTCGCAGCCCAGTCAAGTGAGTACAGGTTCGTCCATCCCAGCTCGTAGTAGCACAAGTGTTGCAACTAAATCAGAAAAAAATAAGTTGAAGTTCTAATAATACACACATTTCAAACCTGCACAAACTCTCGTTGCAGCTCCTCTGCGTGAAGAAACTGCTTCAGTGCACCCGGAAGATCGCGCTTCAGTCGCTGTGCAAAAGAAGGAGAAGAATATAAAAACCAAAAGCAGTGATAAACTGCAGCAGTGCACAGCGGTTTCGTTTGACCTACCTTAAGACGACCGTCGAGATAGATGAAGAGACCACCGTCGGGAAACAGCTCGAGGTTGACCTTGAGGATGCGGTCTGCCTCGGCAATGTGGGCAGCGGCATTGAACGAGAAGAAGCTCTGTAGCACAACGTGGTACATGAGAAGGAGGGCGGCGGCCACGCGCGCGCGCAGACCGCCGCCGTCGTGGCACTGATTCAGCAGACGCAGCGCCAGTATGCGGTCGGTGGGAAACCCAAAGAAGGCCACCAGCTTCCGCAATTTCGTTGGGAGGATGCTGTTCACCAAGTTGAATGCGCCCACGCTAAATTCAACAGCCCCAGCGGTCTCGCGGTCCAGTCGGGGTCGCGTCTTGGGGTCGCGGTACAGATTGAAGATGCGCTCGAAGATCTTCCACGCCTGACGCACACTATAGCCGCCCTTCACAAACCCCATCACACTCTCTTGCATGAAATGAAGCTATAAAAAACCCCCCCCCTCCAGTCGTTTGAGCGTGTGGTATATTGGCTTTTTCGTGGAAAAAAGGCGCTTTGCGCTTGTGGGTTGGGTGGGGTACCTGGCCGATGAGAAGGCGAGCTTCGCCCGAAATGACAGTCGCATGAATTTGCTCTGGAGTCAGTTCGGCTTTCTTGGTACCGGTAAGAAAGCGCGCAATAGACGACATGGCTCCTTCCGGCTTGGCAGCAGCCGCGGCAAGACCCTCGGCCGCGCGCAGCTCGGCCATGGCGCGATCAGCATCATCCTGCTCGAATGTCATGATGGCCTTCATGACGGACAACGTTCCAAAGCCAATGGCAAACACAGGGATCTGTCGTGAGAGAGAGAGAGAGAGAGAGAGAGAGAGAGGAGCAGCAGGAGAGGGTCGGTACGGGTTCTCTTGGTCGCCGGTGCCGAGGTCGGCCGTACCGCATCCTTGTACTGTGCGAAGAAGTCCATCGCATCTGTATGGCGGTTGCGAAAGAACAGATTGAACCCATCGCGGATGTCCTGTCCCGAAACCTTCAAGACAGGCGCGGTGTGAGCGTATACCGCGTGTGTGTGGCCGTGTCCGCTGGTGCGTCAGTGGTTGTTTTGACCATAAAACCACAGAGTGGTGTTTTTTTTTTTTTTTTTTTCCT
>CALSCP010000749.1:0-11934 GCA_943704425.1 Ministeria vibrans ATCC 50519 | reverse complement strand
CTGGTAAGGCGGTTGTGGGCGAAGGAGGCGCGTCGTAGTTGCGCCGACAGACCGGAGAGTGGGAGTTCTCGCAATAAATTGTGTGATGCGTCGAGTGAACGCAAGTTTACAAGGGCTCCCAGCGCCGACAGCTCTGTCAGACTGTTGTGAGCCACGTTGACTTCTTGGAGGAGTCTGAAGCGGGCGATGCAGTGACCATTAAGACGATGCAAAGCAAGTCGCTATGACAACCAAGTTTGTGTCATTCATTATAAAGGTTTCCATGTGATCCTACCGACACATCAAGACGCATGTAGCCAGCGGAGGTGCCCGATGCAGATGCAACCAGGCCACTGAGTCGATCTTCATAATCACTCTCGTCCATTCTTAACTTTCAATTGTCAATTTTGAACAAGTCCAACTCGAGCGAACCGCATGCAACAAAAACGAGTTATGGCGGAGTTAAACGACGCGCCACAGTCCACACGCTAATAAAGTCCTGGCAAAATAGTAATGAGTCGCAGTTCACAATATACAAAGAGTAATACTTTCCCGATCGATATGGACTTATGGATCGGAGCAAAGTGTAGTGGTGGTGGTTGGACAAGTTGAACAGGTTTGTGAGGTTGCTACTTCGTGGGTATACTTTGTGGACTGATCTGTAAGAAAAACTGTGTGTGTGAAACTTACTTTCTTTTTATTAATTTTGGCAATTCGAAGTTTCGAACTTCACTTCTCTTCCACTCTCTTTCGTACTACCTGGCCCTGTCGCGTGTTTGTATTCCGTTGGTACCAGCCATGGGACAAGTGCTAGCCCCTCAAAAGAAAGAACTTGCGTACAAGGTTCGCTTTTCGTTTGGTCGACTCTCTCCTCTCTCTCTCTCTCTCTCTCTCGCTGACGCCATCGCTCTTTCCCCTCTTTTGCCCCATTCCCATTCTTTTTCTAGCTTGTGACCGTGACTCCCTCCCAGTTCCGCAGTGATGTCGATGAGCTTTGTGCAATGTAATGTCTCAAAAAAATTCCCACTCTCTCTCTCTCTTTCGCACTTCTGCGCGCCCCATCCCCAGACCGCTTGCACCCTGTAATCTCTCTTGAAAATGCGTGTTAATACGTATGAATGCGGCTCCGCGAACGACTATGTGTGTTGAACTTGAGTGTTTCTCACTCTCTCTCTCTCACTCTCTCTCTCTCTCTCTGTGTGTGTGTGTGTGTGTGTGTAGTTGTCTCAACTTCGACTGTGGCGGTTTCAACCGTCTGCTCTTCTCCATCGTTGACCGTGAGACCTTTGACTCCGTTGGCGAACTCTGGCGCCCATTAGTCAAAATCAAGTGTGACAAGCTCGATCCGTTGGGCGAACTCGTCTCGTCGCAGCAGCTCAACCTGAAACAGTTTTACTCCGTCTTCCTGCACATTCGCACCTTGGGGGCTTCCTCGCCCTCTGCAGCACCTTCATCCGCATCATCAATTAAACAGGAGGGCGGGGCGGCAACAGTGTCATCGTCCGCCTCCAGTTCATCCATGACTGATCCTCTGACAGCAACTCGTCTCATGGACGACATTGCGCTAGCTAAGGCAGCGGCAGCGGCTGCGGGTACCAACTCAGACGACGGCGAATGCATCATATGCATGACAGAACGGTACGCACTCCAACAACGAAGAAGAAGAAGAAGAAGAAGAAGAAGAAGAAGAAGAAGAAGAAGAAGAAGAAGAAGAAGAAGAAGAAGAAGAAGAAGAAGAAGAAGAGAGAGAGAGGAGGAGGAGAGTTCAAGAGAGAGAGTTCAAGAGAGAGAGAGAGTTCAAGAGAGAGAGTTCAAGAGAGAGAGAGAGTTCAAGAGAGAGAGAGAGAGAGAGAGAGAGAGAGAAAGAGAGATTGCAGACGTGTGCCCTTACCTACTTCAAACGGTACTATCTGGACAACTCAGTGATGAACTACGACACTACGCACATGATGTATGAGAGAGAGAGAGAGAGAGAGAGAGAGATAGAGAGAGAGAAAGGGAAAGGGAAAGGAGAAGGAACATGATAGTGGAGCTGACCCTTTGTGTATAGTTCGGACAGTATTCTTCCCTGCACCCACTCATTCTGCTTCAGCTGCATAAAACAATGGAACGTCACAAGCCACACGTGTCCCGTCTGTCGCACAGTGGCCGACTCAGACGATGCCTGGTGCTCCATCACACGCCCTTCCGACACAGAAATCGCAGAGTATGTCAGCGAGTCACTTGTTGCTGCACTCAAGTCACAATCAAGTGCGAACAAGGATTCGCTGTAACACTATACTGTGTATCACTGTAACATCATTGCTATTACCTTAGTTTAGAGTTTTTTTTTTAAAAAAGAGGATAATAATATAATGTGCATTAATTTCAATGAGAAGGGGATCATAATTCTGTGTCGTTTTTACCCGGAACGTATGTCTAAACACATCACACAAAACAAAAGTGAGAAAAGTAACCAAGAGAGGAAAAGGAGGAGACAGAGAGAGAGAGAGAGAGAGAGAGAGAGAGAGAGAGAGAGAGAGAGAGAGAGAGAGAGAGAGAGAGAGAGAGAGAGAGAGAGAGAGGAGGGGAGAAAGAAACAGAGTGACAGAGAGAAAGGAGGGAAGAAGAAACAAAGTGACAGAAAGGAGGGAAAAAGAAACAAAGTGAAAGAGAGAGAGAGAGAGGAGGGGGAAGGAAACAAAGTAATAGAGGGAGAGGAGGGAGAAAGAAACGAAATGATAGACAGAAGGAAAAAGATAGAGGAGAAAGAACAAAGTGATGGAGAAAAAGCGATAATAATTACGGGATTGTCGAATTCCTTGACGGAGGACTGGAAGAGAGGGTTCTCCCCCTGCTTCCACTTCGCGGCTCGACGCTTTTCCTCCCATTGCTGCCAGGCCTTCTTGTCGGACCGCATCTAAAGAGACACAAATGTGTTAATGACTCATGACGACTCACTGCACATTTGCTCACTTGCGCCATTTCTCTCTCTTTCTCTCTCTATCCTCTTATCATTTCGTACTTGAAAACACTTCCAAAGAAGAATGGCAAGGATGCCAATGGCGGCGGCACCAACTGCGCCACCGGCAATGGCAGGCACACTAGACTTGGATGTGATCGTGGGACAGTCTGCAGTGGAGTTTTTGGCGCCCCCTGTGCACGTTTGCGCTGCAGACTCAGCCACAGCAACACAGGTGCCAGTGCTCTCGCACCACACGCAAATGTTTGATTCCATGTCGTTGTTCTCGGCGAGCACGCACGCCGAACACGACGATACCGCCTGGCACACCGCTTGGTTGGCCACGGGACACTCGGCCACAATGAGCTCATCGCAGTTTTGACATTCGGAGCCCGAGAAGCCAGTCTGACACTCACACTCACCACACACACAGGTGCCAACACCGCGACAGGGCTGACCGGAGCTATCTAAAGGACATGCAGTGGGGCTCAGGTTGCACGAGCAGTCATTGGGTCCGCCATCAGGATGGTCCCAGCCCGAGTCACACGTCGAGCATGTCCCGTCACACGCACACTGTCCGTGTCCTGAACACGCTTGCCCGCCATTAGTGGGACACAGCGCTGTCACGCACTGACACGCATTACCTATACAATTTAGTGACGATAATAAGCAACGGTTATCTGTGAAAAATAATAATACAAAAACAAATTGTACCATCGTAGGGAATGGGGGACTGAGAGCACTCGCAGGAGCCGCAAAAGCAAGAACCGCGACCGCTGCACTCTTGGCCGTCTTCTTCGGGACAGCTGAGGACCAAACTGCTAACGTCGTCACACTCACAGCTGGGACCAAAGTAGTCACCGTCGCACTCGCAGAGACCGCACACCTCTGTGCCATGTCCACTGCACGTCACATTGACAATGTTGGTGTCGTTGCAGGAGCACTCGCAGTCCATGACAACCGTGAGTGTCACAGAGCCAAAGCCGGTGGCGGAGAGAGTAATGTCTGAGCCGCCGGGCAGACAGCTGTTTGACTGGACGGTCACATTGAAAAAGACCGAGTCGCCCGGCTGCACGTCCGAGTGGGTTTTCGATGACGAACAGGTGGTACCCGGACAATGGGTCACAATGGTCTGCACCAGGTCGTCCGGGTCGTTCGTGACCGAGAGAGTCACCGTCTCCGAGATGAGCTCGTATTGCTCCTCCAACAACGAAACAACGTTGCTCGAGTCGCTGCTGAGCGTGCCCACTCCGCCAAAGCCAATGGTGCTGATGACCTGATCGTAATTGGAGCGCGAGCCGCTGGTAGCGGCAATAAGAGGAATGACATCGTGTTCGAGGAGGGCGCGGTGAAACTGGGTGATGGACGGAGCGAGGTAGTAGAGGCCGCCGCCGACTTCGCGATCGTAGTAGCCGTCGGGAAAGTCGACGGTGCTTGTCATGTGGCACTGGCCATCGTTCTTCTGGTAGACACCCTGAATAAACGAGTCGCCGTTGTAGTGAAAATCGGCGTCGGTGATGAGGA
Source organism: Ministeria vibrans ATCC 50519 (assembly GCA_943704425.1). Classification (NCBI taxonomy): domain Eukaryota; class Filasterea; order Ministeriida; family Ministeriidae; genus Ministeria; species Ministeria vibrans. Next base: position 7,490 of record CALSCP010000749.1, on the reverse strand, counting down.
GCATGATGTGACGACGGCCCTCGCCCCAGCCAATCATGTCGGTGCACACGACCGCCTGCATGGCACCGTCAAGAGGCTGTTCGGGCGTGTCGCGGTTGCCCGAGATGCACGCCGCGTTGATGGCCGTCGAAAACACCGCCTTGTCCGCCTGCAACAGTTTGTCGTTGCGAAAGCCCCAGCTGGGCGATTTGCAAGGGTCGTCGCCAAAGAGGTACTCGGGATTGGTAAAGGGTGTCTGCGACTTTTCGACAAACGACCCGAAGCCAATCTTGTAGTCGTTGGTAAGCTCCGCCAGCTTGTCGGCCATGCTGATGGCCGTCGTCTTAAGATTGGCAAGATCGTCACGCATCGAGTAAGACAAATCCATGACGAGGTACAAATCAATGGGGTAGTCGGGTGCGCGAGTGACGTTGTACAAGAGAGTGTACTGTTCACCGGTGCGCAGTCGCAGCACTTGTGACGTCGGGTTCACCGAGCCTCCCGTGTTGGTAACGTTCTCCACCAAAGACTGTGGGAAAATGAATGCTTGGGGACACACGGTCGTGTTGAATGCATCGCCGGTGTTGTCGACACACACACTAGAGAACACAATACAACACAATACAATATAAATAATATTACTTATATAGACTCGTTAACAACAAGGCTCGCAGTAGTGAGCCACGCGCAATGGCCAGCGGGCACTCCTTGTACGGCAGGAGAGTGGCGCAATAAGAGGTGGTTTGGCAGAACCCACAGCACAAAAAAGGAGAACTCTGTGTTGCTCTCCCGCCAAAACGAGCGGTTTGCGACGCGCCAGGGAGTGCTTGTGGGCGGGAGGGGCAGTGAAGATGGAGCGGAGGGGGTTCGGCAGGGGGACGGGGGGTCAGAGAGCGCAGGGGAGAGTAGAGAGAGGAGAGTGACGAGACGTCAGTGTTTTTTTTTAATGCTAAAACGAATTTCGCGCCATTCGCCAGACTGGCGAGGCGTGGGAGAGCGGAGCGGGAAAAGGGGAAAGGGAGTTTAGCAAAGCAGAGCAACGTCGAAGGGGTCAAACGTAAAATTGAGAGAGAGATGTCCAAAAAAAGGCAAAACGAAACAAAGAGATGTCTTACTTAGTGCACCACGCACACGATTGGGCGCTGGCCTGCGTGGTGCATTCGCTGCATGTGGTGAAGGTCTGGCAGCTTGACGATTGACCTGGCGCGCAGAGTCGAGGAGGAGCCGGAGTGAGAGAGAGAGAGAGAGCGTGAGTGAGTGAGTGAGCGAGACACTTAGATCGTAACGGTCATCTGTGCACAACGGCATCTGTACCTATTACGGTCGGCAACACTAAGGTCGACACTGTGACGAGAAGTGCCACAAGCAACCTCATGAAAAACTATAAAGTATAAAGTCTCTTATCAGTGTGTATCACTTAAGTTAAGTTATGTTGAAAACCGATGTTTCAGCTTCTTTCGCCACAGACTGACCTCACACAACCCTTCAAGCGTTCAACGTAAATGAGTTGAGATACTTTATAAAGGTCAAAGGATGACGCGAATCGCAAATGCGCTCATGGATTCTCACACTCTCCCTCTCCTTTTTTTAGATCATAAAATTCACTCGTCGACGAACAGATTAATTTTTATTTTTTACTCATGATTACCTTTACGCTCGTCATTGCGTTGATCGCAACTGCATCGGCACTGCCTACGCACCACCGTCTCGCACCACACTCGCTGTTCCCAAACAAGGCCAATCGGACGCTTCTGTCGACGGAGCAACTGCTCGCTGCGTTTGATGCCGATGGCTATCAAGTCGTCAAGTCGCACACGCTTCCCAACGGCCATCGCGGCTTTCTCGTGCGTTCCAAGACCGCGTCCATCTGGGCATCGGACGGCATGTACAAGGTGAGCAACCAATGCGGCCGTGCGACGTCCCACAGACCACTCAGTCCACTCGAACCCTTCCGTTTTTTGTGAACTTCGCAACTGTCATCGACATTGAACTCGTCATTGTTTCGCACGACTGCCTGCTTGCACCCTTCCAGGTGGCGTCGGCGCCCTTTCATGCGCACGCGCACCGCGGATAAGCTCTCCGTTGCTCATACGGTGACATTTTTCGTAGACGATGCGCTATGTCGAAGGAGATGCCTTCGACATGGGCTTCCTGTCGGGCTATCTGACGGAGAATGCCACCGCACAGATGGTGACTACCTATGTGAAGCATTTGACCGTCCAGTTTCTCATTGGCGATGCCTGGGATCAGGTGAGAGGACTCGAAATAAAAACGGTCGACGAAAATTAATATTATTATTATGACGTTTTTTTTTTTTTTTTTTTTTTTTTTTTTTTTTTTTTGCATATCAGCATATGAGCAGCTTGAATGGAACACAGGGGGCTGCGTACCAGGCAGTGTTGTCGTTCATGTACGAGCTACTCACGACAGGGAGCGTGGAGGATTTTCAACGACAAATGCCCTCGGGCATTTTTCCAGCCGATCTGGTGACGGAGATGAAAGGGATGGCGGCCGGCTGCTACGCAGCGAACCCCAATACGGTGGTGACCACCGATAAGATCATTGGCTTCAACTATTGCATGGATTTTCTGACGACCCATTTGTACGCCGGCGAGCTGATACCCTCACTGACACGCTGGGCACAACGGCCAGCGAGCGAGCACACTCCTGAGGCACGCGCGCTCCTTGCCGCTGCCGGCGGCTACCAAGGTCTCAAGCCGGTACTGGCACAGCCGTGGCAGCGTCTCTTCCGCGTACCCATGCTGTGCGAAGCATTCGTTGTCAGTGGCAATGCGACCAAGTCGGGCCGTCCCTTTATTGGGCGCTCCTTTGAGCTGCCCGACGGACTGGTGTACCAGTTTCTCAACGACCAGTCGGTGTTCGTGCCCACGGACGGTCGCAATGCATTCACGGCGGCTGGCTCGCCCGGCATGATCGGAGGCATCACCATCCTCAACGAGGCGGGTCTGGGCCTGGCAATGGATCTGTTGCGCACCTTTGCCGTCAACGTATCCGCCCCCGGTGTCAACACAGTGCTCCTCCTGCGCAACATTAGCGACTATGCAACCACACGCGACGAGGCGCTGCGCATGCTCATTGACGCACCTCGCGGCACCTCTTTTCTGTACACCATCGGCGATGCCTGTGGTGATGGCTCAGTCGCCGAGACGGCCATGTATACCAACAGCTCCTTGCTTCTGCGCTCCCAAGAGGCCACACCTACCAATGCCCTTGCCGCGGTGCGCACACTCAAAGCTCCGCACGACACGCCACACTACGAACATGGTGTCTACGTGCGCAACATGGACTATGTGTACCCTGAAGATGTCCTTGCCGTCAATGCTCAACTCTTTGCGTCTGCCAATCTTTCTGCGCTCTATAATGCCTCGTCGTTTGTCGATCCCGTCGGAATGGTCTTTGCCAATTGGACTATTGAACACGATGCGCTGCAAAGCATTGGATCCAACTACTTCCCCCCTCAGCGCGAGTCCTTTCCCGACGTAGTGCTCACGTCCAATCTGGCCATTGTACCGCAGATGCGTCTCCTTGAGTTTGGCAAGTGGCAGACGACCATTGACTCGACCGCCAAAGGCATCCAGTTCCGTTACGACCGCCTTAACCAGCTTATTACCGAGCGCTATGGCCAATTTGACATGAATCTCATGAAGCGTACCGTCACCTTTCTGAGTCCTACCGAAACACCCGGCTACTGGGACAACACTGACTATGCGGGTAACCCCGAGCCCCACAACCCGCTGACAGCCCTCATCGAAGGCGCCATGTCCGTGCTCGACCTACAGGCGGCCATTATCACAACCAAGTCAGGCCATTGGTGCGACGACTGGACGACCGTCACGTTGCCGCGCTACCTTGCGTCGCGACGGACGGCAAAGTGTATTGTTAAAAATTAGTCGACAAAATGTGTATCATACATAAAGACGATCATTCAATAAAAAAATAATGATCGACCAATTTTTTTTTGTGTTTGCAATTCATTCATTACAAGAATATTATTATTTATTCTTACGTCTGAGCCTTCCTTCGTAGACTTATAATTACAATAATAATTAGAAGAAGAACTTACAATAATAATATAATAAACGAATAATAATAATTAGAATAATAATTATATTATTATTATTGTAATTTTATTAACGATCAATAGTCGATCATTTTTTTTGAGATGAGTACTCCTCTCCAACTGTTGGTGCAAACACCAACGGGAGTCCCGTTATTACGTAGATGCTATGGCGACTGTCATGCTGTAATGTCCAAAACACCCAAAAATGTTTCTTTTTGACTTTTCCTTTTCCTTTTGTCATTCTCTCTCTCTCTCTCTCTCTTTCTCTCTCGTGTCTTCCCTTCACCTCTCGTGTCACCCTGCATGTCGTGTGCAGCTGAGCTTCCCGACCATCGGCGTTGCCAATGGCGTTTTCGTCTTTGCTGAGAATCACGTAAGTTCGATTAGATCGACGCAAAGAGAGAGTCGTTCACTCACTGTCCAATATTTTGTTTCGCCCACACTCTTTTGGCCCCGTCTTGTGCGCTAGGATTTCACTGCGGACTCGTCCGACGACGGACGCATGCAAGTGGTGTGGTCATCATTTCACAACAGGTGAAAAACGCGAGACATATGTGTTGAGCTGAAACAGACGCACTTGCCTTAGTCTTGTCATGGCACTCGTCTCTCCGGTCGACACTGCTCTCAGTCGAGAGCGTGCGCGACGGTTACTATCGCTTGTGTGGCACGCCATTGTTCTGGTGCTGGGCCAGAGAACACTCACATCAAGCGCGACCGGTGCGTCAACCTTCCAGACGCAACGTCTCAAACGCGACTTGCGCGCGTGTGTCCCTCTGCTCGATCGTGTTCTTTCTCTGGATACCCGTGCGTTGTCCGAAGGGCTTCTTGGCATGGCAACGGGCGCAGTCGACGCATTAGACCTGCCAAAGAGCAACACACACGAGCGTCTCAGCCAGAGCGCGGCTGCGCTTGGCACTGACTACGCCGTCCTGCTGCTCCGCGGCCGCATTGCGTCCGCCACCGACCGCTGGTGGCAACTTGAGCCCACTGAAGTCCTTCTACTCTCTGCCTTGCTACACTCCTTTGCTGCAGCCAACACAGGTGCCTCACTCCACGAAATTCCAATTTACCTTCCCCTTTCCAGCCCAGACGTAAGTGTGCAAATGACAGAGACAACACCACACACTGACACACCCTGTCTCCCACTCTCTCTTTGTTTTTTTTCCCCTCCTTTCTCTCTCCTGTGCAGGTGGCCCATCGGTTTGTGTGTGTGTCACCTTCAGCCAATGTAGAATATGCCTTTGTGTTGGGTGAAGACACGACAACCGCACAAGTCACCGAAGCGGTAATAAGAATGATCAGGGAATGTCAATAAGAATTAATCCCCACTCTATACGTGTGTATGTGTGCGTGCGTTCTTTTTTTATATAGCTTCCTCATTTATGGGAGCAGACTCAAACAGCAATCCACAGTGCTTTGAGTTTCCTTCCTCACTCCCCACTCAGCAATTTCACCCTCGACCATTCAATTCAACTGTACCTACCAAGCATAGAATTCAAATCAACTCACTCGAACGCACACTACATATTCTTATTCTACGTTTTACGTTTTAGTGCAATTGTGATCGATCAGCAGTCGTTGCAGCGGCGCACATTCTCCCTCTTCAACCCGTCCCTCTCCCTCCCAACGCGCTCCTCCACCACCTCCGTACTCCTCCCATTCCTTCACTCCGTCTCCTCCTCCTTTTTTCTCCCCCCCGACCCTCTCACTCATCTCTCCTCCTCCGATCCTTCCGCTCCTTCCCCTCTCTCTCACTTCCCGCGCGAGTCCTTTCACACACTCTCTCCACCCCCCCTCCGTCTCTACGCCCTTCGTTCACACTCCCATATCTTCTTCCTTCTCTTCAATCCCTCTTTCTCCCTTCACGCAATGCAGTCCATTGCCCGCGACCTCTCAAAGAAGATATCCACTCCGCAAAAATAGCAAACTGTATTGATAATAAAATGAAATATGACTGTAATTACTGGCTATGAATACAAAAAAAAAAAACAAAACAAAAAAAAAACAGGTTCGTCTTAGATGAAGGAAGATGCAGGAGCTGCAGCGGAGGCTCTGCGTTTGGTGTTGATGACTGAGCGAGGCACAGTGCTCTGCGGAATGAGCAGACGACAGAGACAGTTCTGGATTGACTTGATGGCGTCTGATTGGTCGCTGAGCTTGCCAAACGACAGGAACCCGTGCGGCAGTTGGCTGAGAATGGTCAAGTGCACGTCCATGTCCAATCTTTGCAGACTACAATAGTTACATTCGTGTAAGTATTTGCGGAAAAGTGACTTGAACTTCTCCTATCACTTTGTTTTTCCCGCCCCCTCTCTCTATCACTTTGTCTCTTTCCCCTCCTATCTCTATCATTAATTTGTTTTCCCTCTCTCTCTCCTAGTACCGTCGGGCAAACTCGATTGAGTCGTCGAGAAGAGGATCAAGTGCAGTGGCAAAAATATATGTTTCAGGGAGGGTTTTGAGAGCAGTGTCACTGGCGAGACCCGGAGACAGTAGGGGGTCCGTATCATCACCATCTGTAGTACAAAGGTATGAGTCACTCTCAGTGCCGGTATTGCCCTCTGTCTCTTTACCTGCACCGCAATAGGCAATCAGACAGCTCTTGAGGATGCTTGTGCTAAGGAGCGGGTCCATGACACTGAGCAGACGTGAAGGAGCAGGGACATAGCGCACGTAGAGCGCAGGGTAGCTGGCCAGAATGGCATCGGGGCGACGCACGTTGTACTGGGCAGCCATGAGCGACACAGCAAAACACAAGTTCCCACCCGCGCTGTCCCCCGTCACCACCACACGCTCTGCTGTGCTGCCCAAGTGCGACGCATTCGCGAGCGCCCAACAGTACACATAGAAGCACTCTTGAACGGCACGTGGGAAAACGTGGTCTGGTGCAAGTGAGTAGTCCACACTCAGAATGGGACAGCGCACTCCCTTGGCAAAGTCACTACACACAATTTTTTTTATCCGAGGTCGCCAAAATAATTATGAAGCGCAAGAACGGTTACCGAAGATAAATTTCGTGTGACTTTGACGACTGAGCAACAAAACCACCGCCATGAAAGTGAATGACGAGTCCACGAGAGGGATCCTTCCCGCGTGAGCCAGCACCTGCAAACGCAGGGAGAAAGAAGAAAGAGGCAAAGTGATACAGGGAGAGAGAGAGAGAGAGAGAGAGAGAGAGAGAGAGAGAGAGAGAGAGAGAGAGAGAGAGAGAGAGAGAGAGAGAGAGAGAGAGAGAGAGAGAGAGAGAATCAAAGTGATAGAGAGAGAAACAGTGATAGAGAGAGAGAAACAAAGTGATAGAGAGAGATATATGTATTAAAGACTGAATTACTAACTTCTTACTAACGTTCTTCACATGGTATTACATCACTAGTGCGCTTCGAATCCTTGTGTGAATGGAGGAACGTGCAGTGAGTCCACAGTAGGCACA
>CALSCP010000739.1:0-15949 GCA_943704425.1 Ministeria vibrans ATCC 50519 | reverse complement strand
TTTTTTTTCTCTCCTTTACCCAATCGCGCTGAACTTTGTGTGTGTTTCAACGTGCACGCACCATTAACACTCTTGGGCCACATGTATGTACCTCTCTTGCCCGCGGTTGAACGCTTCCCATCGCGCCAAGTGCCTGAAATCGGGTTTGTTTGGGCGTCAGCGTTCTTTTCTGGCGACGTCATCCGCCCGACGGCCGCAACGACTTCCGATCGGCGCGCGCCATCCTCCGCATGCATCCACGCGGCGTGACCGTACACCACGTGTCGACCCTGTCGCTCCGATCTCCCCCGTCAATGTTTCTCGCTGCGTTCGACTATTCTGCACTATTTTTGGCAATTTCACACCTTGGCCTGAAAATCACTCTCGCTCGCCTCGCTCGCCGCGCCAATCGCCGATCGCCTGCCTCACTTGCTCGCCCGCGTCACTGTCAATAGACCTCTTTCGTGTGCGGTCCTGTCTTCGTCGTGTGCCCTGCTGACGTCGTGTAATTGTGTTTTCTGAGTAGGATCTGAACAGTGGCATTATGCTCTGTCACCTTGTCGAGCTGCTCGTCTCCACCGCCCAAAAGAAGGTACCCCGTCTATAACCACTGCTCGTCGTCGCTCTACCCCTTACAGCGAACTGTTGTTTTTTTTTTTTTTTTTTTTTGCGTGTAGGAGGTGAAGGTCGGCAAAGTGAACCGCAACCCGAAAATGTTCGCACAGAAGCTTGAGAACGCCAGTCTGGCGCTCAAGGTGAGAGTGATCGTTTCACAAGATTGTCTTCACTAACCCTATTCATTTCTTGTTTTAGTTGATTACTGATGATGGAGTGAAGCTGGTTAACATTGGCAACGAAGGTACAAAAATAATAATAATTATTTTTATTATTCATATTCTTAAAGACGTAATAATCGAAAAAGTTCAACATATTTGTAATTGTTTATTGTTATCAATCGCAAACGACAATACGAATTCATCGTAATACATTATTAATAATAACTGTAACTTTTTACTCGTGTTTGTGGAATAGACATTGTTAACGGCAGTCAAAAGCTTATTTTGGGTCTCATTTGGACTCTGATTCAAAAGTACCAGATCAGCCTGGGTGTCAAGGCCGGCGGAAAGAGCCCCAAGGTATTGCATTCGTGAAGAGGCCCAACCATTTCCTTATTTATTCATTCTCTTTTGTATCTTGTTCTATTATTATTATGATTGAAAAGGCTGCTCTTCTGGATTGGGTGAACGCCAAGGTGAAGTCGGTGGGCCATGGAGGAGTGACCAACTTCAACAAGGACTGGAACTCGGGAGTGGCGGTATGTGCGCTGGTGAATGCGTGCGGCGGCGGACTGCCCGACTGGAGCTCACAGAGCCCGGGCCTGACGACAGCGCAGAAGGGCATCTCGGGCGCCAAGGACAACCTCGACATTCCCGACGTGCTTGCCGCCAAGGACATGATCAACCCGGATGTGGATGATCTGTCGGTCATGACGTACATTTCGTACTTTACGACAGCCAAGCCGGGCAAGGCAGCGCCCGTCGTCAAGGCGGCGGGTCCTGAGGCAGCCGGCATCAAGGTGGCCGGCCGCGGCATTGAGTCCGAAGGTGTCGCTGCCGGTGACGCAGCACCCTTTGTCGCCACACAGTCCGCGCCTTTTGGCGGCCAGTTGACAGTCAAGGTTGATGGCCCCAAGGACCCTTGCCAGGCAACGGTCACGCCCGCCGGCGAGGGCAAGTGGAACTGCGAGTACACTCCCAAGACCCCTGGTGTCTACCTTGGTAACAAAATAGATTTTATTAGTATTATTAGTATTATTATTACTATTATTTTATTACCATTGCTGTTGTTGCTGTTGTTGTTGTTGTTTACTAGTAGACTGCCGTTGTGTTAATCGTTTTTTCTTCTTCTCTATTTGTTGTAGTCCATGTCAAGTTGGACGCGGTGGCCGTTCCCGGCTCGCCCTTCAAGGTGACTATTCCCGGCCCAGCTGCGAGCGCCGCTGGCGAGGGCATTAGCAAGGGCACAGCCAAGCAACCGGCTGCCTTCTGCATCAAGTCGAACCCCCCGTCGCCTTCGGCCAAGCTCGTCGTGACTGTCGATGGCCCTGGCGACGACGCGGCGCCCCAGGTCAAGCCCAAGGGCGATGGCTCATGGGACTGCACATACACGCCCACTGCGCCCGGTGAGTACACTATCGCTGCCAAGCTCGACGGCGAGCATATCACTGGTAGCCCCTGGAAGGTCACCGTAGACGGCGCCAAGGAGCGAAAGGGCCCCTCTCTCGGCTACGAGAACAAGATTGTTGGCTTCTACTCGACCACCACCTCGTCACAAGTTGTGCGCTCCAACACCACTTCCGTACGATTGTTTGTCTTTGGGAGTGTCGTGAAAGCTAACTTTTTTCTCTCTCTTCTTTTTTTCGTTATTACTCTCACTCTCTCTATCACTTTCTCTCTTTTTCTTTTTCTTTTTTTCTTTGTCTCTTGTTTTCTGTAGCTGCAAAATCTGCTGGAGAGCAAGGGAGTGCACATGAAGAACTCGTTTGTGCCCTGGACACCAGTGGTAAACAACATCCAAACCAGTCGTATCACCACTGACACTCTTTTTGTGTTCGCGTAGGATGTCGACATGACCAAGGAGACGCGCGACAAGATCTTCGAGAAGGCTGACGGCAAGCGCATGATGCCTATGCTGTTTGTTGACGACGAGTACATCGGTTCGTACGACGAGGTCCTTGCCCTTGAGGAATCGGGCAAGCTCGACGCCATTATCAACGCAATGCCCTGATCCTACTTTGCCGTGAGTTTCCGTTTTTTATTCTTTTTCGTTGAGTGCACACACACCATATTTGCTTAGCCAGAGCAGTGAGAAAGAGAAGAGAAAAAGAGAGAGAGAAAGAGAGAGATGCATGCATGTATGTATGTGGGTGTGTACATCGAAAATCAGGCAAAGGGACACGGCTTGAATACAGCAAAGCGAGTAAGGTGGAGAGGCCCCTCAATGACAGTGACGGTGAGACGCACGCGCGTCACATCGGAGACACTCTTCCCCAGCAGAATGGTTTTGAAGCCCACGCCGGTGCCTTCGCCAAAGGTGTTCCACACGCTGCCGCTGCTGCTCGTCTGGTACTCAACGACATACGCACGGATTCTGAATATAGAGCGAGGAAGTGGTGAAATTAAGCAAGTAAAACAGAGTGAAGAAGAGTGAGTGTTGAGGAAGTGTTGAGTGTAACACACTGAGTGCATGGAAGCGCGCGCGCGCGTGTGTGTGTGTGTGTGTGTGTGTGTGTGTGTGTGTGTGTGTGTGTGTGTGTGTGTGTGTGTGTGTGTGTGAGTACACTTCTCCGTAGTCAATGTCCTCTTGGACCATCACCCGATCAATCTCTGTTGGCGCAGGCAGAGCCACTGTCACAATCTGCGCGTTCTCACTCGACTCGGCCACTGCACAGAAAAATACCAATAATAATGTTTGAGAAAAAAAAAATAGAGAGAAAAGTGTACCAGACTGGCCGTAGCACGAGCGGATCCAGTTGCCAAACTCTAGATACCGGGCAGCCTGACTGGGCTCAACCAGACCCTACACAAAGAAAGAGAGAGACACACCGAGTATATTGTATACAATCAGAACGATATACATAGAAAATTATGTCACACTCAGACGACTTGCTTCCTTCCATCTTACGTCTGTGTTAATGCCAAAGTCGAGTTCGAGCACTCCGTTGTTTCCCACCGTGTTGTGGTACACTTGGATAAGCTCCTGCAGTGACCGGATGGCATCCGTCGGTGCAAAAAACCACGCGTCATTCTCCTGCATACGGAAAGAACGGATGTGAGTCTCTCTCTCACACAAACACACAACCTTGTCTTACTTGAAGAGTTGTGTCACACGTTTTGGGACAGTACACGTCGGAAAAGGGGTTTCCTGTGCCGGTGACGTTTCCCTGAGAGTACAAATGCGATCCAATCGATCCGCTCTCAGTCGCATCCCAACAAGTAGGACTACAAAAAAAGGGAAGCCCACAAAGTTAATATCACTTTGTTCATTCTTCGTCCCTCTTCTCTCTCGCTCTCTCGAACACTTTGTTTCCTTCTCCCTTCTCTCTCTCTATCACTTTGTTCATTCTTCGTCCCTATTCTCTCTCGCTCTCTCGAACACTTTGTTTCCTTCCCCCTTCTCTCTCTCTCTATCACTTTGTTTCCTTCTCCTCTCAGTGTCTCTCTCTCGTTGTGTACTTGTCTGATGCGCCATATCCGTTGAATGCGGCCACATTGGGCTGTGTCTCGCGCAGCTGCACCTGAATGGCATTGGCAATGTCGGGTAGTACACCCCCGTCAAACCTAAGAAACACAGCGAAAAAGACGAAGGAAGAGAATGACCATTAGTAACACAAAAAAACCCGCAATAATAATCAAAATAATTATTATTGTTATTATTGTTATTATTATTATTATTAGAGAGCGCACTTACCAGATTTCGGTGAGATTGCCATACTGTGTCCAAAGCTCCTTCTCCTGCGCAAGCGACAGAGCCGAGTAGTCCTCGTAGGAAATCTCGTACTGGCCCGGCTGGAGGGTCGCCGGCGGCAGCGGCTGGCCGTTCTGGACGTTGAAGAAGTACGACGTCTTGAGGTTGTAGTAGAAGCCAAAGCCCAAACCGTTGGCTTTGCACGCGTCGACAAACTCACGCAGCACATCACGCTGGATCGCACCCGGCCCAAACGTGTCGTAGTAGAAGCGCTCGCCGGACGGCAGCGTTGTCTTGGTCGGGTAGAGGAGGAAGCCGCAGCCGTGCTTGGCCGTCAGCAGCGCCGACCGCGCCCCCAGCGCCCTGTACGACTCCATCCAGTTGCTCACGTTCAGCCGGGCTGGGTTGAAGTGCTTGGGGTGGTGCGAGTCGGCCCAGTTCTCCGCATTACAGATGTTGTTGCCTGTCGAGCGGTGAGGAAAAAAAAAGAAACAGTCAAGTGACGAAAAACAAACGAGACAGCGAGTGGTACCTCCCCCAACGAAGGTGGCCATGTTGAACTACAACAATAAACGACGATGGCACGGTGTGAGTGCGGCACACGGCCCGGGATGTGCAGAGAGCGCCGAACTTACGTGAGTCAACGCCACAATTTCTTGTTTTTGATAATTCCGCTGTCCAAACGTCCCAATTGGCACCGCGGCCGACGCCACGGCCACAAGACACGTAACCAGAACGATTCTCATCGATGACAGAAGCGATATGATTGTGAAGTGATTTATGATTACAAATAGATCAACGGATCGAGTAAATTTTTTCCAAATTGGCTCACCCTCCGACCCTTCGTACACTCCCTCCTTGTCTGTAGCCGTCGTCTTCTGAAGTCTGCTTGCCATGTCGTCCGCGCTGACGTTGAGACTGCTCCAAGCAGACGGCAGTCGCGCCGATTTCGATTTTGCCCTCTCCTCGTCGATCGGACAGGCGAAGCAGCACATCTATGCCCACTGGCCCGATGGTATGCTCGCACGCGACGCACTCCATTGCGCTCGTTGCACCTCTACCTATCGTTTTGCGCTCTTTCTTTTTTTTTTTTTTTTTTTTTTTTTTGCTGTGAACTTTGGCGCAAGAGAGGAAATACGTCAGCAGCCAATGGCGGCACCGCGACGCCCCTGTGCGTCGTTGAAGTGTGCATCAAGGGGCCTTGGCAGTGTCGTGCTGTGTGGCCGTCTGACAACAGCGCAATCGCTCTGTGACTGAAATACCTTTTGTGGTTTCTCTCTCTCTCCCTCGCTTAGTGTGGGACGGCAAGCAGGTGGAACGTGCCGATCTGCTGCGCATTGTGTACCACGGACGATTCCTCGAGGACTCGACCACCTTCAAAGGTACACTTGCTTCTTTCTTATTATGACTATTATGACATAAGTCGAAGAACAACATTGAACCGTGCAATTTTGTGTAGCGCTTGGTCTACCGGCCAGTCAGATCACTAGTATGCACCTGGTGCCTAAGTCTTCGTCTGCTCCTCCTGAACCCACTCGTTCCAGTACGTTTTGCGAGAGAGTTGGAGAGAATAGAGTGCGAGAGTGCGTGTTCGGCGTCGTATGTCTGTCTGTTGTGTTGTGTAGGTGGTTCTTTCGCTAATTTACGTTTGCTGAGTACTCTGTTGCGTACATGTGTGTGTGTGTGTGTGTGTGTGTGTGTGTGTGTGTGTGTGTGTGTGTGTGTGTGTGTGTGTGTGTGTGTGTGTGTGTGTGTGTGTGTGTGTGTAGAGAGAGAGAGAGAGAGAGAGAGAGAGCGGTTCTTTTTATGATGTGTATGTCATACTTTGCTGTGGTTGTGATTGATTGACCTTCCTTCCTTCAATAGGTCGACATGACACGGAAATGAAGCAGCAGAGCTGTTGTGTACTTCTTTGAACCAAATGTAACGTTTTTTTTCTTATCTTTCTGTCTATCGGGTATTTGCTCGGCGCACAACGCCAATAGTCATCATGTTTCTGACAATTTTAGAATTGCACAGTCGTGTACGAAAGGTACTGGTGCCACTCGCTCACTCGTGGGGAAGAAGTCTAGTGTGGGCAAGGTGAGCACCATAGCATGGAGAGAGAAACAAAGAGAGAGAGAGAGAGAGAGAGAGATGCAGACGCAGTTGGTGGGCGTATCGACATGGTGGAAAGTCAAATGAGATACAATGTTGTTCATAGAGCCTTGAGTGAGAGTTTATGGTCTATTCTGCACATATCAGAAGTACCAAGTACGAGAGCAATTTTTCCGGAATGAATTTACTATTTGGAAATATTCTAGTAATTTTGTTTTATATTATACTGCCGTTCTCCATTACCCATCACTCTACAGTCTACACCCAGTCACCCACACCCTCCTAGCTACAGCAAGAAGAATAGAATATAATGTCTCGAGCATTTATGTTTGGTGGTCAGTCTTCTACGGCGTTCAAACCGACACAGAAACCGGCGCAACAAGCAGCCACCGGTATATCTGGACACTTTAGTTCTCAACCTGCCGGTGCCTCATCGGGGCCTGCACCGCCCCGGTCAGACACACCCGTCCGGATTTCCATCCGACCGGAAACGGTGAATTCCGCGCTTGAAGATGCGCTCTTTCCCGCTACTGTTGTGCTACGTGCTATTGACGACAATACCGTAATGGTCAATGATTCAAAGGTCACTTTTGACCCCGAAACCGCGTCGTTTAAGGTACGGAATTATTATTATTATTATTTTTCGAGGTTGATCCTCGAATGACCTTGGATGGCTTATTGCGTCTTTTCTTCTTCTTAGGTGACCGGTCATATGCTCGAATGCTCCGTCGACCGTCGCACCCGTGCAGAGAAAGAAATCGTACGTTGTCATTTCCCAGTCGGGTCAATCGGCATGCCAGAGTGGTAGCACATTCAGTTCACCTAACCCTGGAACACCCGTTTCAAAAACCGCTGCTTCCCCCGACCTACCCCTTGGACTGCAAAGCTTGCAAATAAGGCAAGTTAGCACTGGCTCTCGGGTGCAAGCCGTGTCGACGCCCGTGCAGGTGCATCAGTCGGGGTTTGTCGACGTAGTCTCAACCTACCTCGACAGTGGTTTCCTGCTGCATGGTGGCCTCGTCGCCGCCAACTCCGACTTCCACCAGGCCGTGGTGTGCGATCGTCAAATTTGCAACACCGACTGGGAGATGCTGAACAAACGTGTCTTTCAGGGCTCCAAGACACGTCCCGCATTGGACTTGTAAACGAAGCGCTTTTATCAACAGATCCAATACATACCGACACACGCCTCAAATCAAAACCACCCACTTTGCGTGGACGAGTGGCAAGCCATGCAACACAATAGAATACAAAATGGCATATGCTTCCATTCATTGTTAGTTACACACTCCCATCACAAACACAAACGTGTGGGACGCACTCACTCGTCAGTCGTCCGCCTCGCTCGACGCCGCCGTCTTGGCCGCCTCCATCTGCTTCAAGATGCCGTCAATGCGCTCCTTCTGCTGCTGTTCCTGCTTGGCCAGCCGGTCGGTCCACGACGCCTTGAGCGTGTCCATCATGAGCAGACGCGGCGGCGGCGGCCACATCCCCGCCTGCGACAGAATCAGCGCAACACGCCCCGACGGATGCGCCCCGTGCGCAAGCCAGTACTTTACGCGCTCGGCATTGATCGTCACGTAGCGAACCTGTGTTTGTGTGTGTGTGACAGTGAGAGTGAGAATTGGAAAAAAAAAAAAAAAAAAAAAATCGGTTCACGTACGTTTGTTGAGGGGTTTGGTCTTGGGTTAAACGTGCCCACATGTTCTAAAAACTTGCCGTCGCGAGGGCTGCGCGCGTCTGGACGAGCGTAGAGCAAGAATGAGGCGTGCGAGAAGAGCTTTTTTTGGGTGTACCAGCAACTGTGAGTCGATAAAACGGGTTGTGTCTCACGCCAAAGTTGGATAACCTAATCACGAGGCGAGTCATATTCAACGTAAAGAAACTACAATTATTAATTTTGAAGACTAAATAGTAAATTCAAGATTGAGTTATGACTTAGTTCGATGCAACGATGTTATTCTCTTGCTGTCGCCTCGTAACAATTGTATACTTTTCTTTACTTTTATTCAAACATGCCGATTGGCAGCTACACGGCACAGCCAATGTCGGAGCGAGCCAAGTCGGCGTTGCGAGCGCAGTGCGACAAGTGCGCCAATCCCATAATGGCCGCTTGTCTGCTCAAACTCTATCTGGACGCCACCGGCCGCGGTCTCAAGGCTGCCCTTACCTTTCGAAAGGTTGGTGGCATCCCTTCAGGCGGCCTCTCGCGGCTCTTCGCTTGGCTCGTCTTCTCTTTCTTTGTTCGTCTCATTCGCGTTTCACTTGTTTTCACAGGCACTCGATAGCATTCTTGCGTACGCCATGCCGTTGCGCTCTGGCTTTGACGCCACTCAGTTGTTGCATATTGGTCCGAAAATCGCGCAGATTCTCGACCGGGCGCTTCAGACAGCGACGAGTGCAAATTTGCCATCAACAGCAGCAACCGCCGCAAACAGTGGCGCATCTACGACGTCAGCCTCACGCAAACCCACCGCAGCTATCGACGAGGTCTCTCCCAGGGCCATTACACCTGCGAAGACGCGGGATTTGTCGCAGACAGCATCCTCAACAGTACCCTCCTTGGTGAGACAGACATAGGTTTTTACGAAGACGCACACACACACACACACACACACACACACAACAGGCAGACAACAGACAGACATACAGACACACACACACACACACACACACGCACACACAATATGCAGACTGGCATACATCCACATATGTACCCGCGCACGCACATACGCACCACACACACTCACACACACTCTCTCTCTCTCACCCACAACACACAGACAACAGACAGACTTACAGACACACACACACACACACGCACGCACACACAATATACATACTGGCATACATCCACATATGTACCCGCACATACGATGGACACACACCACACCACACACACACACACTCTCTCTCTCTCTCACACACACACAACACACAATATGCATTGTATAGAACAACATAATTGAAATTATAATCTAGGGTACAATGGAACAATCGCTGTTGCTGGTGTTGCGTGGCGACGATCCGACATTATTGGTGCGAGACCGTGTGTGGCTGAGTGGCGAGGAGATTGCGAGGAGGATAGACGGTGACGGCACACTTGCCATGCCGACCATGCCCAAACTCATTGTCAAAGGCTTCGTCAAAGGCAAGGAGCGTGACGGTACTCCAATGTACAGTCTGACGCGAAAGGGAATTGAAAAGGCTGACGTGGTTGCACACCTTCGGCGTTCTTCTGCCTCCGATCGTCACATGGCCACACTTCCACCACCGCGCACCAAAGGAGCTGTCATCAAACCCTACGCGGGTGCCTTGTCACGACGTTCGGCCAGCACCACCATCGCCGGCAATGGCGTCAACGAGACGCAATTTGCAGTAGGTAGCAGTCGCAACAGTAGCACACGCTCGCGCGCCAACAGTAGCACCTCAACCGCCACTACCACCGCAACGTTGACCACAACGGCAGCAGCACCTGCTGGAGCGCCGCTCACTATCGCTGCCTTTCATGGCGGACCGCCACAACGGCGCGATTTATCTACCTCGGTCGACCGACAGGCGGCAGTCCGTCGCTTCCGAGACCTGTCTGTCTCGCTTGCTGACTCGTTTCCCTTTGAATACATTGACAGTGTCGGCGGTCCGGTGCGTCTGCAGCGGCAGGCGGCACAACGCCGTTGGCTGAAACACCAGTTGGATTGCTCGGGCAACGAGGAGTCAACAAGTACGCCAGTAAACATGGACATGGGCGCCCTGTTGGGGCACTTGCCAGCCGTCGACGATGTGTGCTTCTATCGCGTGCGATGTCTTGCGCACTCCGAAGCGTCCACTCTATTGTACGACCTGGAGCGTCAAGGAGTCTACGACACAGGCTTTATCCCGGACACACTCGCTGTCTCCACCACCAGCACCACTCATTCGCTGGCACACCAAGTGGCGCAATCGAAGACTCACTCGACCGCTCTCCAGCGCACCGCCTCTGCACCACCCTTCATCGCACCCTCTCGTCCTCTAGTAGTACCTTCTCCAGTAGTACCTTCTCCTGTCACCACCTCCGCAGTTGACATCATTGACCTGGTGGACGACGAGCATGATGTCGACGATGACCACACCAACGACGATGACAACGACCCCTTTGTCCCCACTGTTCCCCTTGATCTTAACGACGACAATGACACTTGGTCTCCACCTCAGTCCCCGTCATTCTTACCGCTTGCCGAGCGTGTCGCGCAACGATTGGCAGCGCGTCAAAAGAGCGACAAGAAGAATGAGCTGGAAAATAGTGACGACGACGACGACAACGACGACGAAACACAACTGATGTGCCCCTCGGAGACGGATGAACCGCTGCCAAATGGACCATCTAGCAAATTGACAGCTCTGAAGCGCGCCCCCGAGGAAATTCTTGGTGTTGCGCCACCAGTGCAAACAAGTGCTCAACTGACACGGACCATGGAGAGTGTCGATGCGGCTGAGCGACGACCGCGTGAGAGGGAAACCATGCTGGCCGGCACCTACGACATTGTGTTGTTGCTGGACAAGACGGAGGTGACGGGTCCTGGCCAGGGCGACCTGCTGATGACGGAACTGTCGTATCTTGGGGTGAGGATGGAGCAGCGGGAGTTGAAGGTGGGCGATTTTTTGTGGATTGCACAGGAGCGCGGGACGGCAGTGGGACGGCGCGAGTTTGTGCTGGACATGGTAGTGGAGCGCAAGCGAATGGATGATCTAGCTGCGAGCATTATGTCGGGGCACTATGACGAGCAGAAATTTCGACTGGCAGGCAGTGGACTGGCCCACGTCATTTGTCTGGTTGAGGCCTATGGAAGTCGTGGGACCCATTCGTTGCCACTGGCGTCGCTCTACCAGGACATGTCGTCGGTGCACGTGCAGCGGGGATTTTTTGTGAAGGAGACAACGTCGATTGCGGACACGGCCAAGTACCTGGCGGGCTTGACGCAGCGGCTCGAGCGTCGTCTTGCGGGCGAGACGCTTACGCGCGAGGTGATTGACGTGGACGATCGCGACACGCTTGATCGCGATGCCATTTCATGGTCGCGCAATCTCAAGGCGCGCGCCGGTTCGTTTCTGCTGAGCTATGCTGATTTCCAGAGGCGCACCGAACGCAAGCGCAATCTGTCCGTCTCGGATCACTTTGCGCGTCAACTCATGTGTTTTTCAGGTGTGACTCCAGCCAAGGCTGCGGCCATTGTTTGTGCTTTTCCAACGCTACAACATTTACTGGCGGCGCTGCAGCGTGAGACGAATCGCAAGGATCGCATTTTATTGCTCGCCGATTTGCCACACGGCGATCCTGGCTGTGGCAAGACCATTGGCACGACTGTAGCGTCGCGTATCTACCACCACTATATGGCGCGTCATCTTGCCGACGAACCGTGGGGACCGGTTGGACCGCCTCCCAAACGATCTCGCATCAAATAATAATATTCGAGTTGATCGTTGTAAATTGTATAGTGGACTGTAAACAAATAAAACAATCTTTTTTTTTTGGCCATGTCAGAAGACGTCCCACCACCCTTGGCGGCTAGACGATCGTCGGTGAACCGTCGAAGCATCAGTGAAGAGGCGATGCTGGCGTCGGTCATGGCGTCGGTAAGATGCTGTGGATGGGTTTGGGTTTGGGTTCACCTGTCAAAACGACATGAGATGCGGACTGGTCCCATTCGCTCGCGTCGCCGTAGTCTGTGCCATGCGCCATCCGCAGCCGCTCTGATAACACCGTGCGTTGCGTGTAGGCCGAGAGCCGATTGCGCGCCAAGCGTCGTGCGCGAGCCGAAGCCCGAGAGGCAATGAGTCTTCAACAGGAGACAATTGTGCAACAGGTACACATTTCCAAAGTCCACCTCGCCGTCGAGTCGCTCTGTAGCGCACCATTCCGAACCGCATTGGATCGGACGTCGTCTCTCCCCCTTCCCCCCCTTTTTTTCTTTTCTTTTTTTTTTCTTTTTTTCTGGTCTTGTCTTGTTATTCTGCTCATGTCGGGTCGACTGTGCCAAATCACCTGTCACTTAGGATCTGCGAAACATGTCAAAGGCGCGCGAAACTCTAACACAGAACTCAACGGACCTCTCCAACATGCTCACTGTCGCTGGGCTGGGTCACGGAAAGGTATTTGAATTTTTTTTTCCCTTCTTTTTTTGATTTTGTCGCTTTGTGTTATGCTGAAAAAAAAACACGCTTCTGTCTGCTGTAGAGCGCTCCAACCGATATGGAGGTGAGCAACGAGTCTTGATCAGCAACCAGGGGCGACGTGCAGCCATTTCGTTTGGGATACGTCTGAGCAAAGCGCTTTTTTTTTTTTTTTTTTTTTTTTTTGTAGCTTTTGGCGTTGCGGAGTCAAATTGACAAGGCGTTAGGCGATCGGGCGAAGAAGAACGGGGCCGCGCTGGCAAACGAGGAGGGGCTGCAGACGATACGGCATGCGATGGATGTGCTGAAGGACAGGTGAGTGGCGGGGGAGAGGGGAGGATGCGGTGGGGATGGCGATGGGGAGTGATCGCGACGTGTAGGTTAGAAGAGGTTGACAACGAACGGGCGGAATTGATACGGTCGTTGCGGACGGAGCGATTTGAGTTGAAGCGACAGAAAATGGAGTCAGACCAGCTAGCGCGCGACTTGGCATTTCTTGCGGGCGAACGCGATCGCTTGGCAACGGAAGTGTAAGTGAGCTTGATTGATGGTTGTTTTGTGATGCTTATTCGCATTCTTTCAGAGATGAGATGAAGAAACAAAACGAGAGTGCGAAAAAGACGGAGGAAGAAGATGTGAAGAAGAGAGCATCAGTGGAAGTAGGTGGGGAGGCTGGGAAGCAATTGGGCGGGCTGGCGAAGCGGATCAAAGTCCTCGGTAAGAAGACTAGAAAAAGGTGGATTGTATCATTAACATTGCATGTGAGTATAGAACAGGAGAAGGCGCTGTGGGAAGCGGAAATGGAGGATTTGCGGGATGAGCTGCAACGGGCCAAGAACAGCGAGAAACTGAAGGACCATTCGGGGCTCAGTGCCGAAGACACGCTCGGTAAGCCAGACAAGTAAATCATATTGCAGAATTGGATTGATTTTTTTTCTTGTGATAGTGATTGATTTGCAACGCGTGAAAACGGAAAATCTGGAGTGTAAACTGCGGTTGGATTCGGAAGAGAGAGCACGAGAGCGACTGGAACGGCTGCTTGTGAAAGCGCGCGAGACACAGAGGGCACTGGAAACGGACTTGATTGCGGCTGTAAGGAGAAAGGGAGTGATTGATTACTGATTATATATTTATGTGTGTGTATGTGGACGTGGTTTACTTAGGAGGAGCAGTTGACGGATTTGCGGAGTGAGAAACGTCGGATGCAGCGAGAATTACGGGCGTTTCAGAGGGGCAGTGAGATGATGAGCGATGCGGGACTGGCTGGGCGACCAATGTCGCCGGAAGCGAAGGGCACTCGACGCGAACGAGAGCGGGAAAAGGGGGAAGGCGAGGTGACGACGGAGAGGACGACTGCGAAGCTGTGTGTGAGTCGGAGTCGGAGTCGCGAAGAGCGCAGAGGCCGACCTGATAAAAAGACGGGAGACGGCGAGGCGGAGACAGTCTTGCGAGAAACTACCAAGTCCGAGACCGTGCCAGTGCCACCACCATCGATTCCTGACACTGTGCCAGTGCCACCACCATCGATTCCTGAGACTGCGCCAGCGCCACCACCATCGATTCCTGAGACTGCGCCAGCGCCACCACCATCGATTCCTGACACTGTGCCAGTGCCACCACCATCGATTCCTGACACTGTGCCAGTGCCACCACCGTCGATTCCTGACACTGTGCCAGTGCCACCACCATCGATTCCTGACACTGTGCCAGTGCCACCACCATCGATTCCTGACACTGTGCCTGTACCACCTCCCTCCCTCCCTGAGACTGCGTCAGTTCCTCCCCCTACCACTGAGCCTGAACCGGACGCAGCTGAGGCCAGTGTGGCCGAACCCACGTCCATTCCGTTGGCCAATCGAAAGCGTGTCGTGTCTAAGCGCAAACTCAAACGACGTGTCACCGATGACGCAGAATCGACTGCTGCCGTTCTCGCGGCGGTCGCAGGTGCAACAAAGACAGCGTCCGATGCGTAAAGAAAATGAAAAAATATAAAAATCTATATTCACAAAATGCGACTGTGTGTGTGTGAAATGTGAGTGTAAGTGGGTGTGCGTGTGTCAGGCAGAGGATGTGTAGGCTGCGTCGAGATAGTAGACTAGGCGCTCGCGAGGGCAGATGTATCCTAGAGCGTGCATGAGAAAAAGAGAGGGAGAGAGAGGAAGAGAGAGGAGTGTGTGTGTGTGTGAGTAGGAACGATGGGATAAGTAAGCAAAGATACCTGGTGTGTTCTTCGGAACAAGAAAAAGACCGGTACAACGACATCGGACATATCGCATGCCCTCTGTGTGAGGTCCTGCGTCCAAAGCAAAGAGAGAGATTAGGACAAGGCATGAGTAGGAATAGTTGGAGGTGTGAGTGCATGTGTGTGTGTGTGTCTCTCTCTGTCTCTCTCCAAGTATCTCCGTCTATGCGTTTGTGCCTGTGTCTGTGTCTGTGTCTGTGTCTGTGTCTGTGTCTGTCTGTGTACCTTTGACGTGTGCACGCACTGAGTACTGGTGACAGCGCGGACATTTGGCAAATCGACTGTCGAGTGTGTTCCAAGCAAGCTGCTGATTGCACGCCTGGCAGCGCACACGATTGTTGCCAAAGAGAAAGGATACCCCCGCCAAAAACTTGCCCGAGGCGTTTGGTGCGGGTGCTTCGATTTCATCGCTGTAACAATAAAAAGATGTGTGAACTTGCGCATTCCAATATCTGCAAATACCGTGTCAGTTCGGACGCGTAAGGCAAATCGACCGACTCGGGCGCAAAGAAGGCTGGCGGGGGGTATTGCGGCGGGTACGACTGGGGCTGCTGGTCCTTGGACATGGCCGGATAGGCTAAATCGCGTGTTGAGCTCGCCAGTGGGAACTTCTTCTTATCCTTCTCCGCTGCAAACCTTTTTCGGGATAGAGCGACGCGGCCACTGGCGGCGGCGGGGTGTCGCCAACAATGACACCGGCATCGGCAAAGGCAGCACACACCTCTAAGGGGACGAGAGGGGATTGACGACATTGCGTGACGACTGAGGGCGCAAACCATCGTAGGTGGGGAGCGTCTCGTTCGCGGGAGGACCGACGTCGCTGTAGCCCTTTGACATTGTATCAGAATATGCGCAGGAGATGATGTTAGAAAAAAAAAAAATGCAACAAAATAAAAAAATTAATAATAACAAGAAACTTGCTGGCGCCGTTTCTTTTCTGCTCCGCGCAAGTCTGTAGCAGAACAAAAGAGAAACTAAAATAACCCACGTACTGGGAGATCAAGATCAAAGATGAAA